>OZ005652.1:121951567-122251567 GCA_963930645.1 Salticus scenicus | reverse complement strand
GAATAATTAGCTAGGAATTGGTTTAAATTTATTATAATATTCAAATGCTTTGAAGATTTAAATTGTAAGTCAGGCACTTACTTCCCCATTGAATTTTAATAATTTAGCTATATAATATACATATAACTAGATTAAATAAATATAGTTCTACGCATATATGAAAATGACGTTTTATCACTATAATTAAACCTTCCGCCTGAGTTTCTTATAATTTGGCAGCTATAAAAAATGTTCGCATTCTTCCCCTATAATTGTTTCATTTTAATCAAATAACTTTTAAGTAACCTGCTTATGAATAAATAAGTATTTACGCTGTTCGGACAATAAAACAAGAACTCTTATTGTTTTACATTAAGTAGATAACTTTTATATTTTTAAAATGTGAAAACTCCGATTATTATTTTAGAAATATATTTAAATTTCCTAATTAAAAAGTTTAAATTACAAATTACAAATTATTAGATTATAAATTTAGTGGTCCGTTGGATTTTAAATTGTGATAAAATCTTTTTGTAAAAAAATAGAACCGACTCCAAAATGCAACTACTATTCAAACAAACAACAACAACAAAAAAAAAAAAAAAAAATGTATGAAATGAAAGTAAATTGCGCCTAAAAGTATAAAATAATTTCCTTCGTCAAACAACCTATAACACTACAATTAATCATAACTTTTGAAGTTGGCGCAAAATTAAATAAAATTTAATTAGTTTTTAAAGGTTTACTTTTAGATCGGTAGCAACAAATGCTGTCGTCTCGATTGATCATGTTTCCTTTATTAATTCATGTTTCCTTTATTGATTCATGTTTCCTTTATTATTTTATCACTGCATACAATTGGTCCATTTGTAGCATCTACACAGAACAGTGAACATTCTTCACAATGCGGTATTTATGCTTCTACGAAGTTAGAGTTTCCTTTGCAAATTTGGCATAACTTTGATAACTACCATCCTTGGTGGCATTTTGGATTTGGCGTTCAAAACCTATTGCAAAAATATACACGCAAGATGTATATTTTCATAATATATTTTGTACGAAGTATTGTTTCATATTCTTGATTACTCTCTTAATATACCTTATCAAATTAATAATGATATCCCAAAGAAATTAAATATGTTTGCCAGATAATTTTTCGATTTTTCTTTCTCCAAGGACGTCAGATACCAGCATCTTCGCCAACTTTTGCTGCTTACGAAATCTTATTTGTTTCCTTGAATCAAAATAGTTTTCGGCTGCGTTTTGCAGGTGACAATGTGAGATGTGTATTTTGAAAAAGATTTGATTTTTGTATTGAATAAAGGTATCAATTTTTATTTAATTTTGCGCCGACTTCAAAAGTTATGATTAATTGTAGTGTTATAGGTTGTTTGACGAAGGAAATTATTTTATACTTTTAGGCGCAATTTACTTTCATTTCATACATTTTTTTTTTTTGTTGTTGTTGTTGTTTGTTTGAATAGTAGTTGCATTTTGGAGTCGGATCTATTTTTTTACAAAAAGATTTTATTTTTCTCTTTTCAGTGAAAACTTATTCATATAGCAGAACATCAAAAGACGTTCGACGGCAGTTTCACAAATCCCAACTTCCAAGAAAAGTGACGTAACTCAAAAAATGGTTTATGTCACTGAAAAATACATGAAATGCACCCAATGTGAACAAAAAAGTTACATCTCTATCTAGAAAGTTATCCACTCGAGAGACAGTTGTGACAGTTTTATTCTAGTCAAGTTATTTTTAAACTGATTTTTCTCAAATGCTGCATTTTTAAATTGTGTCCCTTTTCTTGCCTTTATAGGATATGAGCAAAAAACTATCTATTGAATGAACAAACGTTAAGTTAAAAAGTCTTTAGAAATGTAAAGAATTGATACGCTGTATTCGTAACCAAAAATTCTGTTAGGCATATATATTGAACTTTACAGTGAATACGTGTCACTCGCTGCGCTGAAAATTGCGTAGCGTAAAGTTCAAACACAGAGCAAAATATGCATTGCAGCTGACGGACAGAAGTTTCAACATCGATACTTACATATTGCTTTTACCAGTGTAGCTGTATGCGTTCAGCAGTTAGAGTGAGAATAGACTTTTGTGAGTATCCTGTAGTTTATTTATACCTTAATGAAATGATAATGAAGCCTATTTCAGGCCAAGATCATTACGACAACAAAAAAAGTATTAAAATTAAATCATCTCTTACGAAGTTATAAGCTAACAAATTTGAACAACAACAACAATGAGAAACATGGTTTGTATTGAGAAACACTTCCTTTATGAAGTCGGTTTAAAACGTCTATGCGATAATCGATGTGACCGCTTACAATAACCATACTCTGAATTTTACATAGCATAAATGTCACCCGCTACGCTACAACATATGCAATGTCGTTCAAGTGTGCACAAAATAGGAGATTGTGAACAAGCAAATGAACGTTTTAAGCGTTCTGTTTTTAGCATTATCGGTTAAACTATCTTTTCGTACTAAATCGATGATGCTCTGCAATTTTATAATTAACTTTTTCCCCCTGTCTTGAACTGTTTCCGAGATAGGAACGCTAACTCCACTGTTTCCTACCAGGTGGCGCTGTAGATGGTTGAATCACGCAGCACATATCCACTTTAATATACCTACATACCACTTTTATGACTATAGCTGCAGCTGTTTAGCAGTTAAAAGAGTCGGGACTGACTTGTTTGGGCACCCTGTATTTTCTTTTGATCGTAAAAAATTGCAATGGGACCTATTTCAGACCAAGACCTTTACAATAATACAAAAAGTATCCAGTAACCGTATTTTCAACTATATAACGTATGTCTCACCAACTACGCTACAATGTATGCAATGTAGCTCAAGTGTGCATAGTGTAAGAAATTGCGAACAAACAAATGCACGTTTTTAGCATTGTATTTTTAGCATCAGTGTCTAAACTATCTTTTCGTACTAAACCGATGATGATGCCCTGCAATTTGATAATCCACTTTTTCCTCCTGTCTTGAATCGTTTCCGAGATAGGAACGCTAGCATGAATGTCTAAACAATCTTTTTGTACTAAATCGATGATATTTTCAATTTTTAATTCACTTTTTTCTCTAGAACCGTTTTCGAGTTAGTAACAATAACTCCACTTTTTTCCACCAGGTGGCGCTGCAAGCGGTTTAACCTTGTACTGCATGGTCACTTTGCTATACTTACATACCATTTTTAACACTATAGCTGCAGCCGTTTAGCAGTTAAAAAAGTTGGGACTGATTTTTTTGGCACCCTGTATTTTCGTTAGATTGTAAAGATATTACAATGGGACCTATTTCAGACCAAGACCTTTTCAACAAAACAAAAAGTGTCAAAATCGGAGCATCCGTTCAGAAGTTATGAGCTAACAAACATAAAAAAAACATACGGTTTGAATTGAGAACCTTCCTTCCTTTTTGAAGTCGGTTAAAAATAGTGGGTTGTGAAAATGAAAAGTCTGACGTTCGCTATTTGATATTCGCTGTAGAACATTTATATTCATAAAAAGAAATATGGAACATTTACATTATTAAAAAAAGGAATATGTTCTAACAAAAAAGTTTTAAGTAAAGTTTTTTTTTTTTTTTTTATTATTATTATAATAAAGGCTAAACTTTAATAAACAGAAAATCTTTTTACAAAAAGATAAAACGTTTAAAAACGTCTTCACATAATTTTCAGCAACTGTCTACAATGCTCAGAAAAAAAAAGTTAGCACGAATACTAAAACATATTATTACATTTCAAACGTATCATCAATAATTGCATCCACCTTGCTATATATATTTCAACTGCTTAATGGATACCTTCAACAAATCTCAAGAGACATTTTGAAATGTATGTGTCAATTGCTGTAGCAGTTGTAATATTACATTATTGAACGACATATCACTACCTTCATACTCTGTTTCTTTTTAAATAGGATCTGGAGGAAATGTTCATTTAACTGCATTGCGATATTTAGGCTGGTTTTAACTAGATAAAAATGACTGGTGCATGAAAAAAGAACTAATTTTGTCACTTTTTCTTTCTTAAGAAGAGTAATAGTATGAAATTAAAAGTACAAGTGAAAAATAAAGTTTGAGTAATAGAGTGGTAATTTATATTACATCAAATGTCATGAGTTGGATTAAACCCCATTACAGAGAGTTTATTATCGTGCTATATAAAAAACTGTTAATTTTAGCAGAAATTTCAAAATAAAATTAAACAAATTAAAGCTACTTCAGAACAGTTGTTTTAGATTGTGTTTCAATCAATAGTGCTAATACGTACAGGTGATATTTCAGAAAGCATCGTTAATATTAATAACACTGCTCGGTATGCAAAGTGCCTCTGACACCATTTCAGCATATTCTTATGTAAAATGACCTCCTTAAACCAAATAGGACGCCCATTTTGGTTTATCACTCACCGTTTTTTAGGTATGGCCCCCTATATTTATCATATTTCGGTACTTTTATGCTATAAATTTGATTTTTAGGAGGGGGGATTATTTTAACGGTTAAATATCTTCTGAGGGGAAATATATTTGAAAAAATCTAAAACATGGACATTTGCATGTGTGGATTTGCTACAGAAATTGCGCATTACATATCTTATGTTATTAATGCTATCTGTTATTAATGTTAATTTTTAATCTTTATATATATATATATATATATATATATTTGTTTTTAGGTGTTAAATTAATTATTTTTCATTCTTCAAATCGAATTCATGGTCACAAAATTATCGAACAGGGAAAGAAATTGAGGGAGTGGTGTATCTAGAAAACAGTGGGTGACTGGGCAAATGGGTGTCATATACGGATTCAGGAGGTCATTTTACATTAGAATCAGCAAGAATGGTATCAGATCTCGAAAAAAAATGCAGAGCAGTGTAATTCAAGATAAGTTTCATATCAGTTGTTATTATGGATTGTCTGTGTAAGAACATTTATTTTAGTTTAGTAAATTTTCAAAAATATTCATAAATTCTGCATTTAGGAAAACTTGAATGTTATGCAAATGATAAAATCTTTATCTCATTCATAACTGTGTTAGACAAGACGAAAACAGTGAGCAGTTAAAATGCCACTAGCTGGCTTCACCAGCTAGCTGGCCAGAGACCCATGATAATTTTTACGAGAAAACATGCTTTCTAGCGCCTGCGGCGCCAATCGTAATTTGTTCTCTGTAAAAGCCGCATAATATTAAAATATTACAAATTCAAATATTTTTAAATAAAATCTAAACGTAGCTCTAGTTTAACGTAAAATACACTCAAATAAATGAAAATCAAATAAACCAATCAATCCTCGCGTAATTCCTCATAACATAGCTCTAGTTCAACGTAAAATACAAAAATAATCAATGAAAATCAAATAAACCGATCAAATCTCTCTTAACTCCTCATAACGTAGCTTTGTTTCGACGAAAAATACATTCAAATCAATAAAAAACAAATAATCCAATGATATCTCTTGTAATCCCTCATAACGTAGCTGTAGTTCAATGTAAAATACACTTAAATCAATGAAAATCAAATAAACCAATCAAATCTCTCCTAAGATTCTCCATTCTGCGTCATTATAGAAATGGGAAGTTTTATTTTCATATTTTTATAATTTAAAAGAAATCTAATCAAAAATTTGAAAATATGACTTCGATGTGCATAATGACCCTACAGCTTTAACACCTTTGCGAATTTAACACCTTTGTGTTAAATCACGGGACTGCCCGAGCTACCGTTTTCGAGAACAGTGAAATATACATATATATATATATATATATATATATATATTGCTCCCTTAATAGTATAAGATATAAATTGTAATAAAATGTTAAAATGAAAACGAACTTAAGATTTAAATAATCTTAACTGAATCTTAAAATAAAATTAACTTAAACATAAAGTATTTATATTAGATATACTATATATATATATATATATATATATATATATGTATGTATTAATAAATAAATGAAATAAAAAGGGTTGTACTACTGTTCTTGCTTTACCGTAAAAAAAAATATATATATTTATTTTAATTATAAAAATTGTTATGAGCATCATTATAAAATGAAGAGTTTAATAATTCTTCTATATTTTCCCTAAATATACCTGAATTCACTTACTAACGAAAATAATACAACATTTCCATAAAAAATAAATTTATAAACCTTACGTTTTAAATCCAACGAATAACCATTTCAAGTATTTTTGAGATATTGGTAAACAGTACATTTTATGCAAATAAACAAATTATATAGATTTTTCCATGCAATTCAACTGAAAATATGCTTCAATTATGATATATATATGTAGCGCTTATTTAAGCGTTTATTAATTCTCCAAGCTAGCTGTTAAATAACATCATGTAAAAAATATTGTGTTAGTAATTTAGGGGGGGGGGGGGAAGAAAAAAAATCACTTTTGAAAAATTAACAAATATTCCTTAAACTAAAATAATTTAGTTTTTTGACATTTTTTATTTATTATTTTTCCCAAATTACAACTACATATGGATATAAAATTGAAAACAAATTACATAAAATAGTTATTAGTTTTAAAAATTTCTATTTCTAAATTTCAATACGCTTTCACTTGATATTATAAACATTTTGAACATAAATAATTTTGACGTTTTTGTCGTAAATTGAAAAACTTAATTATTTTCTATATCATCAAAACTCAAAAACGAAACATTGTATTTAATTAATTCAAGCATTTTATTTTATTTTAATTCCGATTTTTTTTTCTCTAGAAAAGTAATTTTCACACTCACCAGATTAAAACTTATGTATATTTTACAAATATTAGATAGGTAGTAGATATCTGAAAATTTATATTAAATAAAGTGCAAACTAAAGGTATTTAATAATAATAATTATTATTAAAAAAGCTAGGATTTTAACAACAACTACCGAGCTTCTCCCGCTAGCGGGTCAGTATTTTCAAATGAATCACTAACAGTAACTTTTAGTCTTAAGAAAAGAAATTGAAAAAAAAAAATCATTTATGAATGGGTAAAAATTCGGCCCGTGTACCCACTGCCTTCGGCAGCACAGTCCCGTGCGCACTGCGTGCGCACAAGGTAGGGGTCACACGCGCGGTGCACGCCTATTTCTTCCTCACACTTTCAGCCCCGCCTAATTAACCTACATATACCAATTTTGAACGGTCTAACTCAATTAGCTGAGATCCAAAAGAAAACTGATTCAGGACAGCTCAAAACGTGTAAATCTGCTAAAACTTTCAATAATATAAATGAACTTTAAAATATCTTTCGAATGATGTATTAAAAATAATTTAATCATAATTAGGAATTGAAATATTGAAATTTGAAAATATTACAGCGCCATCTGGCGGTAAAAATTTCTGTATTCCGCTGTTCGATTCCAAATCAAAAAAGCTTTCTAATGCTGCATTACTTATGAAATTATTTTAGTAGATGAGATACAAAAGAAAATTGATTCAGGACACCTCAAAACGTGTAAATCTGGTGAAAACTTTGGATAATATAAAAGAATTTTAAAATATCTTTCGAATGATGTGTTAAAAATAATTTAAACATAATAAGAAATTGAAATATTGAAATTTGAAAATATTACAGCGCCATAAAAGAAAACTGATTCAGGAGACCTCAAAACGTGCAAATCTGTTGAAAACTTTGAAGTGAATAAAAGAACTTTAAAATATCTTTCAAATGATGTATTAAAAATAATTTAATCGTAATTAGAAATTGAAATACGCGTTGGAATATTGAAATTTGAAAAAATTACAGCGCCATCTGGCGGTAGAAATTTCTGTATTCCACTGTTCGGTTCCAAATCAAAAAAGCTTTCTAATGATGTATTACTTATGAAATTATTTTAATTAGTAGCTGAGATGCAAAAGAAAACTGATTCGGGACTCAAAACGTGTAAATCTGGTGAAAACTTTCGATAATATAAAGAACTTTAGAATATCTTTCGAATGATGTATTAAAAATAATTTAATCGTAAGAGATTAGAAATTGAAATACGCGAAAAAGAATAAAATTTAATTTCCAATTAAAATGTAAATTTTTTCAAAGTCGATGAAATTTGAACTGCAAGGCTATCTTGTGATGTTAGGTCTGTATACGAATTTTAGTGTGCGGCATTGAAAAACTGAAGCCTTTTCAAAATTGCAATTTTTAATCGCAGTACCAAAACACGTGACCTCATTAAATACCAGATGTTTCTCTTTCCGTCCAAGTTTTTTTTTTTTCGCTTTCCATCAGACATCGTTCTTCCGTGAGGTGGTTGCCGTGGAAACGCCAACTAACACATTATACAATCTCATACAATAAAGGTCGTCTTATTCAAATGAATGCCTTAAAGCCTAAAATTAAAAAATATATAACTCATTCAGTTTTTGAAATTTTCTCTCAATCTTTTGGAAATTCAAATGTTGAAGCAAGATCTATAAACAAACAAAAAAAAAGAAAAAAAAAGAAATGATTTATCTCTAAACGCTTTTGAGTTATAAAATGTTTTGTGAAAAAATCGATGTTTCGTAAAATCTAAAAATATGGATCGCTAATCCGTATTTTGTAAAAATGTTTATATGGTTCGAAAGAGGATTAAATGACCTTTTCTTATATACCAGTTGTTAAGAAATGGAACAGTTATTTGGTCGTACAGGGCGTTTCAAAAAAGACGATCGCGAAAAAGAGAAATTTTCGACCCTTTTTAAAACTTTTTTTAAAAATATAAAAAATCCGTATTTAAAAAAAAAAAAAAAAAAAAAAAAAAAGAAAGAAAGAAAATGGACCGTAAGAATCGGCACTAAATGCTCTTTCTCGTGGTACAGGTTTATTTTCGATATTTCCAGCAGATCGGCAGCGATCGCTTTACAAAAACCCACGGAATTTCCTCTTTCACTTTCTTCTTTTGAGGTAAGCGTTCCCGGTCGATAATGATGATCGCGTGCTATTTTGAATCGTTTTTTCGTTTGACATGGGTCGACATTTTAATTAATATCTCCGCTAATTAGGGTCGCATCCTTTAGCAAATTCGATAACGTACATCTGCGATAAATTCTCTGTCCGACGGTACCTGTTCGAAGTCCGTGCGATCATTAGCGGCGGAGCCTTAGCTGTTTCAAGCCGTTTCTCACAGACAGACACACAGACACACAGACACACACAGAGACACACACACAGACGCACGCGTACAGATTTTAATAATATACGAGATTTTTTATTAAAAAATAACTCACAAAGATTCTTTTCTAATTAAATCATTGTAAAATTCATATACTTTTTATTTACATCATGTGTAAATCTAAAAAAAAAAAAAAAAAAAAAAAAAAACTTGTAATTCCTAAAATTAATATCCCGATTAAAAATAAAGAAAATAACTAAGAAAATAACTTTTTACTTTGCATCCCATGAGGCATTTAAAGAAGTGTTAAACACATAAATGTGCGCAAACACACATAAATAAACTGAAAAAATGTAATTTTCTAGGTAGAACTTTAATATTATACACCCTTAACGACTTTATTTTTTATTTTTTATTTACTTATATATATATATTTTAATATATTGGAGATGGTTGAAAATAGCTAGCTCAACTGCATACAGATTTTGCCTCGAAATATTTGGTTACGATTTTTATATTTCGCAAAGGAGGTCCTGTACTGATTTTTTTCCCTAAAAGTGTGAAATCACCTGCGCAGCCTGAAATTTCACATTAATAAACTGAAACTATATAAATAAGGTTATAAAAACATTTAAAAGTTGGAAAATTGTTTGTAGCACAAACATAATTAATTAACATGTAAAGTATTTTCAAACGATCCCCATGCAAAATGTAACTGATTTTTAACCTGTTGCATTCATGAAATACTAAACTTCGATTGATCGAAAAAAGTTAAAAAATAAATGTTTTTCTGGAATTATTCGTTTGTATAACGAATGATTCATTTTCAATTATTCTTAATCCAGTCTTAATCAATTATGTTAAAAAAATAATATATATATATATATATATATATATATATATACATACATATTATCATTATTATTATTATTATTATTATTATCTGAAACAGCTGAAATTAAAAGTTGAAATTGAGTTCTGATGCTAGTGTTAGGCGTATAGTTAAAATTGTAAATATAAAATTACTTAATTTAAAGTTTTTACCTGGTCTATAACCTAACGTAATCACAAATTAAAATATACAAATACTTCTCGTTTATAATAAGGATATCTACATATATATGTAGGGTGACTCAGAATATTGTTTAAATATCCGCGCGTAAATTAAAAAAAATATATAACAAGCAAAATTCATATAAGAATATACAGTCGCAAATGTAACTCAGACTCGCTACATTTTCACAAAGCCAGAAAATAAAAGATACAGAGCAGGTTAAAAATAATGATAATTTATTGCACGAAGAATTTGCATAAAATTTTTTTTCTATATATAGACATATATATATATATAAATATATGGGTCTGGTACGATTTCCCGACACTCAGTTTCCCGACAACTCAGTTTCCCGACGCCACTTTCCCGACAGGTACGTTTTCCTGATTGCTCACATTCCCGACAACTCATTTTCCCGATAGGTACTGTTTTTCGACAGCTCACTTTCCCGACAGGTACGGTTTTCCGACAACTCACTTTCTCGACAGGTAAGTTTTCCCGACAGTTCACTCTCCCGACAGGTATGTTTTCCCCGACAACTCACTTTCCCGACAGCTCACTTTCCCGACAGGTATGTTTTCCCAACAGCTGACTTTCTCCAATGACTTATTTATCGGTATTTCACTTGTTTACAGAATTTTCGTATTAAGAAAGAGGACGGATTAAAAAATAATAAAAAGTAATGCTGAATACGTAATTCTATTTGATTATTATTCAAAATGAATTATAAATAATACTTTACTTTTTTTTTTTTTTTTTTTTTTTTTTTGATTATTCAAAAAATAAATATAAATAAATAAATAAAATAAAAATATTACTCATCTAATTTCTTGCTTTTTAAAAGAAAATCTGTATTCTTTAATAAGAGTCTGACATATAGAAATGAGTTTTCCTAAAGAAAAAAAAAAAAAAAAAAAAAAAAAAGAACATTGGTTGCCGTATTTGAATCAAAAGTGGGTACTTTTGTAACATATATCTGAACCAGTATTTATATCTTAATGCATGAAATTAAGAGATTTTTGTAGTCAAATGAAAAATATATCAAGTAAAAATGTAGCCAAGTAAAAATACTTGAAATATGTTTTATTTTTATTTAATTATTTATTTGTTCAGAAAAATGGTACTAAATGTGCGATTTATTTTTACTTTCTCTTATTCATAAGGTAGAGAAAGTATTGTTTTAGAGTCAAAATTTTTAACGTGTGTTTTTTGTTATATTTTCACGTTTTGAAGTCCCCTGAGTCCGAAAATCATGTTTTTAGTGGTTGGTCTGCCTGTGTGTCTCTCTGTGTGTCTGCTATAAGCATATGTCAAGAACAAATAGCAGCAGAAAGTCCAAACTTGGTATTTTAAATGTGTATCATATAGGAATGCTACACTAAGCTTTTCGTTGAGAGGAAACAAATGGTTCGAGTACAGGGAAACCCAAGATAACTCATATACATTACGTCTATGGGGGAAATTGCAGGTAAGTAAATTTTAACGTCTATAGTCTGACTAAACCAAATGAAATTAATATATATATTTTTATATACGTAAAAACATGTATCATGCAGAATATGGTAGGGATACCATTCACTGTTCATTTACAGGGCTACACAAAGAACTATATTGTAGTGCGACAATAGTTGATAATTGGTGGAAGCGTAATTCAGTTCGTGTCGTCGGTATTATTACTATAGGATTGTGTTTTGGTGTTCCATGTGTTTTGTACATAATCTTCAAAAGATATACAGGGCTGCAAAAATTTAAGCGATAACAGTATTTTTTATTGTTAGCGGAAGTGCTTTACTATAATATTTTACAATCTCCAGGAAAGCTGCTCAGAAATGGAAATGAATTCTTCAGGAATGAATGAATGAAAAATGGTAAATAATGTATGTTTTTAAGCATAATATTCATTGCTTGTTTTTTGTGTATTTACACGTTTTCAGGTTTCCTGATTACCAAAGTCAAGTTTTTTAATGTTTGTATTATTACTATAGGATTGTGTTTTGGTGTTCCATGTGTTTTGTACATAATCTTCAAAAGATATACAGGGCTGCAAAAATTTAAGCGATAACAGTCTTTTTTATTGTTAGCGGAAGTGCTTTACTATAATATTTTACCATCTCCAGGAAAGCTGCTCAGAAATGGAAATGAATTCTTCAGGAATGAATGAATGAAAAATGGTAAATAATGTATGTTTTTAAGCTAAATATTCATTGCTTGTTTTTTGTGTATTTACACGTTTTCAGGTTTCCTGATTATCAAAGTCAAGTTTTTTAAAGTTTGATCTTTGTCTGTGTCTTTTAGAGGAAATTAAAAGCGAATAATTTCAGGAGATCCAAAAGTTGTATTTTCAAATTAATGTACATTTGTTGCTGGAAATGTTTAATCAAGACTGATAAGTTTCAAGGAATGTTGCGTGTGAAAGTTGTATGAACAATTTTAAGTGAACTTTTAATTTTAATAACAGATTTAAATTCTAGGTAAATATAGGTGCAGTAATGATAACGGGGTTTGGGGGGGGCGGTAGCTCCCTTTACACAGAACTAATTATCATATAAAACTTTTCTGAAGCCTAATTTGAATTGTTTTATCATAGCTTTACATAACAGTACCCTTTATGTTACCTCTTAATTTCCAACCTGTATTTATAGCAATAAATTTCAGGGTAAGGGAGTGACACACCAGATTATGTATTTTAGCAATACGATATGCAGAGAAAAAATTAACTTCAGCAGGCAATTTATTCTTACTCAGGAAATAATCCTTTCCTTTTGCTACACAATCTGTATTCGATTTTTATACATATTTTATAGTAATCTCAGTAAATCACATGCATTTATGTTCTTAAAATAAATAAATCAATCAATAAATGACTGTTTAAAACTTCGAAACGTAACATATAGCATTTTATTTTTCATTTATTTTTCATTTATTTATTTATTTTGTCTGATTTGTTTTAAACACGTTTAAAGTTAAAACGAACTTTATAGTATTTAAGTTTGTAGAATGCATAGTATTAGAATTACATTAGTAGTTTTTAGCAATTGGTCAGTATGTGTATGTATGTGTGGAATCTTCTGACTATCATATCTCTTAAACTAATAAAGATAGAAGTACAAAACTTCAGAATTGAGACATGTGTAGTGCACAGATGAATTTTCCATGTTTTGGTGGACATTAGAAAACCGGAAAGGGGTGATCGGGTACTGGAAATAGGACTGTAATTCCGTATCTCAAAAACGGCTCAAACGGTCTTCTTCAAAGTTGGAATGTAAACATTCTATTTGATATCCTTTCGAATGTTAAAGTTGATTATTTCAAGAAAACTGATAGACGTTCTCTATAAATAGCTCAATTTCAGTTTTCGCAACTGCGTTTCTTTAAAAACGGTTGTATGATTTTTTTTTTTTTTTTTTTTTTTTTTTTTTTCCAAACTTGTCATTTTAACTCTCACTTAAATAGCCTTTTGTATGTAATTCCGGTCAATAGTTTATTACATAAATGAATTTTAGGTATCCTTTCTCATGTACTTCGTGGTTATTAGAAGAAACTTAACTCCCATCGTGCTTAGGTAGGTTAATTTTAAATCTTGGAAAGTGTTTTAAAAATAACTCTACCATTCTTTGAATGATAGAATACTTTACAAATCTTAACACGTTTATTAAGTTTCTCACGCCGAAAATATTTTAGGCTTCTGCTTCTTTAGGCCAATTTATTGTCTTTTGATCATATTAACTAGAAAATATTATATATATATATATAATAGGTGTAATCGGGAGTAATAGAATTTGTGAAATTGTTTCACGTCAGATTTTTTTTTTTTTTTTTTTTTTTTTTTTTTTTACTCAGGAGGCCTTAACATGTGTAAAGCAGGAAAAAACTCGATACAGAATATTTGGACGGAATATAATACTTCCATTACTTACGGCAGTAGGGTATGGAATTAAATAAGATTATACATGCAGTATGTAATTTTTTACCCAAACACCCCAAACGCACAAAAAATTTATATAGAATATTACTTACAGTTTTCTGAAGATGTTAGAAATTGTTATGCAATGTCCGTATATTTCTCACATAGACAATATTGATATCTTTTCCAGGTACAATTTATTTATTTATTTTAAGGACGATAAGATTATTGCTTTAAGAAAATATAGATTATTTGAAAGAGGTTTTGTTTTTGGTAACAAATTAAAAAATATATATGTTAAAAACAATTTGCACTCTGGTACTCACACTACCGGTCGCAGAGCTACAAAACTTGGCAAATGGGTACCTGGGACCCTGCAGGTGAGCATTTCATCGAGATTTTTTCGAATTTCAAATAAGAATTATTTTAATCTTTTTTTTTTTTTTTCGATTTTAAATATTGGTTTCTATGTTTCTATTTTGAAAATTTATTTTTTCATTGTTATCGTCTGTGAATCTTATCAACAGCTATTATGCTATTTATTTTTTATTTAACACATTCATTTAAAGGCGATTTTTTTTTTTTTTTTTAATATATTTATTTATTTTTATTTATTATTATTATTACATTTATTGACAATAAAACGGTAATGCAGTAGAAAAAAATCTGTTGTGGCCACCACATCACTTCCTTATACAACCATAGGAATATATATATATTTATGAAAACATTGACAGTTTTGTGTGAGGTAACTGATTCATAAATAAACATGCAAGTGGCAGGTTCCAGTTCACGAACATTCCTTAAAATAAAAACAAAAAAAGAAAAAAAAAACTGCTACACCAAAGAAAAAAGACACGGTAATACGATTACCACCGAGACAAATATAGTAGGTTTTTCAGGAATACTACTCCACGCCTTGCTAGAGAATCTCTCATTGGCAAATGTGCAACTTGGAGTTCAATGAAAATCATTCGAGTATAGACGGCCCAGTTTTGTTCTCTGGCAAAAATTAGTATCAGAAAAAAGATAAATTTTACCAAAAAAATTAACTCAGTTAAAATAGAGAAAGAGTTTCGAAAACAAATTTGCCGCAAAATTTTATGGCTAATCTCGCCCTATTGCAAATTAGTATCCAGCGTAGATTTTTGGTCTTGGCATCGAATTTGTCAAGTTGGCGAACAAATTTGGCGAAAACTTGTAGTTTAGGTTTGCCAAAGTTTGGAAGCTCTAACTTCAATAATAAGAGAGTTATGGAATATTCTGGAAAAAATCATTTGTTTATTGCGCTGAACTAAATTCTTCGAAAGTTCTATAAATTAGTCACAAAACTATATAAAAATAAAAAGTATTCGTCGACTAGAACCTTCTTAAGTCTTTAGAAATAACTTTCTACACGCATAAGTGTCGATTTTTTTCATAATGATATCATTGCGGGCTCTACCATTAGCTTATTTTGAAATCTGTATGTTGGTAGGTCACATATAATGGCCAAAACCTTTGTACATTTGCCATTATTAATATATTTTTCGTACATATCTCCAAAACGGATAATCACAGAAAGACCAAAAAGGGATGTGCACAGCTAGATGTTATAATAAACCTATATACCAATTTGCAACGTTTTATTTCCAACCGTTTTTGAGTTATGTGAGATACAAACAAATTCACACATACACATTCTACAGACGTCACGAAATATGGTGTAAAGTCCCTTATATCTCTAAAACGAGAGCTCATGTTAATACGAAACTTTCGGGTGTACAACTAGACATCATGATTGCCGTACGTATAAATTGTCAACATTCCGCGATTATTCGTTTTCCAGTAATGTGTAATACAACATCCATTTCGCAAATCGAGATTACTATCCTTTCAAACCTTTGGACGGCCCCTGCCTGCCTGGGCTCGGCCAAGCTTAACGGGTTGGATGCCGTCCGCCGGAGCGAATAAATCGCCAGATCACCGCGTGGAAGCTGCTGGGCAGCAATGTAACTAGACGCCAAAGCTCAGGAATTGCAGCACGCTCCAGATGTTAAGGAATTTGGAATAAGTGCACTAACTAGCTGAGAGTCGAAATAACCGGAATTATACAAAATTAAAACAATTTTGAACTTAGGCAGGGAGGAAAAAAAAAAAAGAAAACGCTGGGGGAGCCGCTAAAGTTAGCTGTGCACACAATAATTAAAACCGAAAGAGGAGGCCATTTGAAAAGGGGAAGAGGACAACACTTATGATTTGAGAAAGACGAGGGAGGAACAATGAGATTATAATTAAAAAAAAAAAAAAAAAAAAAAAAAAAAAAAATATGTGAAGCCACTGGGGGATGGAAGATAGTTATGGGAGCATAGCGAAAATTTTGAAGTTTTTGAAGTGGCAAGGCCTAATCCTAATTGGGAGGGAAATTACTATGCGCAGAGAGGCCGAATGGAGAAGAGAAAGAGAGACCATCGCAATTTTGATCCACCACGGGGGGATGGTTCCCCGCGTTGGTAGCCCGACGACTGCTAAACGACCCCATCGAGCATTTGACGGTGCAGCACAGATTAACGAGGACAAGACACCGCCACACCCTCGTAAAAAAAAAGAATAAAATAAAAATGATAATAAAAATAAATAAAAATAAAGTAAATAAAAATAAAATAGAAAAAAAATAAAATAAAAATAAATAAAAATATAAATATATATGATTATAAAATAAATAAAATAAATAAAAATAAAAAAATATAGTAAAAATAAATTAATTAAAGTAGGTAAGTACTTAAATTAAAATTGGTGCGGGTCAAAACTTGGTGAGTACCAAAAAGAAATGTGACAGGAAATAGTTCTAGGCTTAACAAGGAAAGTATTACCCCTACAATTGAGAAAAAAAAAGTGCGTGTCAAAACTAGATGAGTACCAAAAAGACTAAGTTTCCGGGATTTGTAAGTTGTGCGACCTGTTATGTCCTGCACTCTTGATGATATTGTACAAATCCGGCAAAGGTAATTAACATCATGGTTGCTTTTTGACACGCATTCAAACCTGTAATATTAAAAGAAGGTATTGATTGTGATCAGAACTAGATGAGTACCAAAAAGAATAGGTTAGCTAGGAATTATTATTTGTGATGGAATCACTATGTATGGACTAACATTAGTTAGGTCCATCGGACCTGGGAGTTTTGAGAATAAACCTGCTGAAGAAATTGTCATTATGGTTGCTTTCTGATCACCGACTGCGTCAAGGAACTTGTTAGCCAATCTACATTTTATAAAGTAACTATTCTGCAAAGGTAAAAGTCAACATGGTTGCTTTTTGACCACGCCATTCATACACTAATGGAAGTAATAAAAGAAAAAAAAATTAAAATAAAATAAACATTCATGCACAGTCATGGGCGTGGCGCGGACTTACGGACTTATAAGCCAAGAACTGTTTACATTTTTAATTTTTTTTTTTTTTTTGCATTTTTATTTTATTATTTTATTATTTTTTATTTATTTATTTATTTATTTATTTTTTACTTTTTATTTCTAGATTTTCTGATTTTTACATTTTTATTTTTACCGGGGCTCAGACTGTATAGGTACCCGCCGCTTTAACTTCATGGACCACGATCATAATACTTTGTATAAGGAAGTAAAAATATTTAAAAAATGCATTGTTACCGTGTTCTGAGCTTTTTTGAACATGACATCATATTGCCACTTATTGAGAAACTTTATGCTTAACCCTTTGGGTACATTTGACGAGTGAGACTCGTCATCTACTTACTTGAGCGAAGTTACGCTGGATGAGTCTGAATCGTCATCTGAATTTAAGAAGTAGGCATTGATGTTTGCATTACCCCCGCCAGTGAGCGGGGATTGATATAACGGAGTCTGAGAGTGTTGTTCTAGAAGTGGCGCAACCAATTTTGAAAAAAAGGCTACACACTGTACATGGACAATTTGTATTCGTCTCTACTATTATATTTAAAATTACTAGAACAAGATGCAAATGTAGTTGGAACTGTGCGGAAGAACAGAAAATACATGCCAAAAGAGCTTGCTTCCTTCAAACTAAAAAAAGGAGAGGCCAAAATGTTATAATCCCACGGTTTGTTAGCACTAAGATGGAAATATAAGAAAGATGTATACAAGCTTAGCACAAAACATTCAAATATTGAATTAGTTGATACAGGGAAGCGAAAAAAGAATGATGACAGTTTTGACAAAATTATCGAACCATCATATGTAATCGAATATAATACAGGTATGGGAGGCGTTGATAAACAGGACCAATTGCTAGCGTGCTTTCCTGATGAGAAAATGCGTGAAAAGTTACAAAAAAAATGGCGTTTTATCTAATAAATATGGTTATTTTCAATTCACATGTTCTACATAGTATTCTTTAACCACATTTCTTGCGACCATGGAAGCCTCTGCGCAAGTGCTGATTGAACGAGTCCAGTTTTAAAATAGGGGTGACTGAGAGAAAACAGGCGATAAGGGAACACCGAATAACTGTATGTTTGCCAAATAACTATCTCTCGGCCAATTTTGCATCCCTCTAAACTTTTGGACTCGGCCTCATTGCTAGTCGTAGGAAACGTGGTCGCACTATAAAGTCAATTATGAAACCAAAACAAGCATTGTCCAATTTCGTTTAGAAATCGCTGAAGAATTATTGGCGCAAGTGATCCTGCCAAATTATAATATATGTGGGCGTCCTACAAGTAGCGATGCGCCACATCGTTTGCAAGCGAAAAATTGGGCACATTTTTTGGAGAATATTCCGGCAACAGTATTAAGTAACACTCTACAAAACGGTGTCGCGTATGTTAAAAACATAAAATAAGAAAAGAAACCACTTGACAATGCAAACAATGCGCTGTACCTTTGCAGTCACCGACATGTTTTGAAAAATGCCTCACGATACAAAATTATTAGATTTTAAGTTGGTTCTTGTTCTATATAAATATTTCTATTTTGTTTCATTTATATATTTATTTATATTTTGTAACTAAAATGCTGTTTCAAAAGAGATCACCAATAGAGTGTCAAAAGAGAACACCAATAGAGTGGTGTTTTTAGAACACCAATATAAGTGTATTCGAGATAAAATGTATAACTTTTACATATTAATATTCCGTAGTATTGATAGCCCCGCCTTCTTTTTCACACCAGTATCTTTTTAGAATACTTTTCTTCTTATTTAATCGTAATTGCATTTGGAGAATATTACTTTAAAAAATTACTATTGTGAAAAAAAAGGGCAGGACAAGCAACACAACTGAATATTAATCCATATATAGCGACAAATTAAATCCGTCCTATGGGCGTAAAAATCTTCAAATAATTCAGTATTCAAAGGGTTAATGATAATTAATTTCAGAAATAAGAGTTTATTTTATCGCTCTAATCAATATATATATATATATATATATATATATATATATATATATATATATATATATATATATATCCCTAATATATTTCTTAAATCCATGATAATTTTGTGGCTTGTTATTGAAATGCAGAACCATTCTCCACAAACTGACAAATTTCATGTTTAATAACAGAAATAATTGCAAAAATTCATGATTATTTCTTAGCCAATTAAAAAAAATATATGCTTTATTCAACGATGTTTATCAAAATATGCAATAATTTTGTAACCTGTTACTGAAATGTACAAGCATTTTGCTGCTAACAGTCCAAATATATTTTTTATGAAGTAAAATTTCAGAAATAGGCTTATTTTTCGGCAAATCAATGAAACTCAACCATTTTTTCAAGGTTAATTAAATTGAAATATGTCATTTTGAGGCCTAATATTGAAATATGAAATTATTTCACTGCTAATTATAAATATTTAAAAAATATTTTCCATAATACAAAATTATTTCTCCGCAAAACAAAATAATTGAATTTTCTGGCTTTCTTTAAAGGCTATTTACAAAATTACACGCTAAGTTTGCAGCTCATCACTGAAATATGAAACCATTTCGTTGTTCATATAGCCAGATAAAACTGAAAACTGTCTGCAGACATAAGTATTTGACCAAACACTTTCTGCAAAAAAAATTGTGGGGTTATACAAATATATACACAGGATTAAGGAAATTTTAGAAATTTTGGATAATATGCGCGTTCGACCGAGGCTTTGAAAAAATAAACACAAGCGAAGGGATACAGTGTAAACAACTATCGTCTGGCGACCGCCGAAACTTTTGGAGCTGGATGATGTACGCATGCACTCCAAATAAACATGGACCATGATATAAATTCGTGTGCATGAGGGATTTAAACTTTTTTTTTCATTATTATTATTATTTATTATGAATAACGATCAAATAGAATACCTATAATTACAAAATAATTATTTTATTTTAAATATTATCTAAATACTTTTTTGACGAAAGGTGAAATTTTAAAATTCAAAATATATTCTTCAAAACAAAAATGTATTGACTGCATTCACATTGGTCAGTCAACCAACGTGAGCAACTCAAGCCTTGCAAGTAAGAAGTAAAAACCGCATCACGGCATTTTGGCCGAAGAAAAGCATGTAATTGTGGGAGTAATATAGTTCTATTTTTAAAACAACTTTTATAAAAAATAAGAGTTTTCCTGAAAAAAAAAAAAACGAAGACGATACTAGATTCTGAAAGTTCCCATTAACAACATATATTAATTAAAATAAAATCGTTCGTGCCATTTTAGAAATATTTATTATGATTTTATTCCATTACACCATCAATAATTGAGATTTACAATCCATTCCATTTACAATCCATTTCCATTTACAATCCATTCCATTACAATAATTGAGATTTCTGATCTCAAAACATACGACACGTTCAAATGTACACATTTCAGGATAGATTAAGACCGAAGATAAAAAACTATTTTGAAAAGATGAGAGCAAAATATCTCATATTTGCTGAGATATTAAGTGTCGGCTTTTACAAATCTCTTTGATGACATACTAGCCGCATATATGAGTTCGCAGCGTTCTGTTTGTCCTTCCGCTTGTGTCACTCGAAAAACTTCCTTTTTTCGTGATCAAATCTTTAAAAATTGTACAAAAATCAAATAATGCTATGCCATAACAACGCAAGGAAAAGAGAAGATAAAAGTGGAGGACAAAGAAACGAAATATTTCTGTAAATCAAAATCTGAAAGATGCACTAACTTTCAAATCAGTGTAAGATATATAAATTTTCAAATATGCCTAGAATTGAATAACATCTATAAGATTAGGTTGATTAATTGCATTTATGAGTCATTCGGTCATAAAATGAGTATTAAAAACTATAAAAACACACTTTTATTTGAAAAGCAGTTGTTTTCGGGTACTAGCCGTTTTGCGATGCTTGAAAAACTGTCCGAATTAAAATCCCATTCGGTGGCGCCCTCTCTTTAACAGTTTCAGAACCTACAACAGCCTGTTTGATCGCCGTACAAACACCTTTTAAATATCGGACCGTAGAAATCCCTGTTGTGATGGCGACGGCGAGCCTTCATCCGTTTCATAACCTGAAACAACATGTTCACCCACGGTGCAAAGAACATTTGAAAATTCTGAACACTGGAAAGTCCTCGCTGGAGCCGTATCAGCTTTGGCAGTACCTTTGCACATTTTTAAGTATGCGCAATAGGTTTGTCACACCCCAAAACCTTAACACGGGGACTTTTAAGACTCTAGCTGTATTTTAATAAAAAATAAAATATATAAATAAAAAATAAAATAAAACAAATTGACGCCTCCACATCCATCCCTGTAATTTTTTTAGATGTGAATGGGGAGGCGGCAAAATTTTATACATTTGAAATTAAAGCACCGTTTACACGTCTTTCAAGGGACTGTTGTAAAAGGTTGTCTAAATAAAAATACATAAAATGGAAATTAAAATAATTACAAGATAAAAAGAACTTTCTATATACAATGCTATTAAAATTTTCTGTTGAATCATATAAATGCTCACGAAGGCTGCGGGGAACCGAAATAATTAGCTAAAAGCATTAAAAAATGCATTGTCGTCGTGTTCTGAGCTATTCTGATAGTGTCAAATGTCTAGCTAGTCGGGAAGTTAGCTAAGTGAATTTTCTGTTGAAGAATATAAACGCTGCCGAAACCAGCAGGGACTTAAAACATTTGGCTAAAAGTATTAAAAAATGCATTATCATCTTGTTCTGCGCTATTCGGAATTTTTCAATTGTCTGGCTTGTCGGGAAGTTAGTTAAAAATCGATTGCGATATTTGGACTGGACACACAAACAAACAAGAATTAAAGTTAATAAAATTATAGTAAAAATATTCCATCAAATTTCATAACACTGTTGCAAAATTTATGTGGAACACTGATTAATAAAGTTTTTTTTTTTTTTTTTTTTTTAAGATACTAATATATATTACATTGTAGTAGAATTCATAGTTAAAAAGAGTAAAAAATAAAATAAGTAAAGTAATGAAAAATTGAGTTTCCGGCAAATGAGTTTGTCAGGAATGTACGCTGTCAGGAAAGAGAGTAGTCTGGAGAGAAAACTCACTGGAAAACGAATCTGTCGAGAAAGTGAGTTGTTGGGAAAATATACCTGTCGAGAAAGTGAGCTGTCGTGAAAGTGAGCTGTCGGGAAAGTGAGTTGTCGGGAAACCGTACTTCTCGGGAAAGGGATCTGTCGGGAAAACGTACCTGTCCGGAAAATGAGCTGTCGGGAAACCGTACCTTTCGGGAAAGTGGCATCGGGAAATCGACCTGATACGATATATATATATTTCCTCTGGAGTCAACTTTTTTTTTTCTGTGACCACATCGCCTCGCCATCGGGAGATTCCTCCACGTCAACATAGGCATCAATGTTTGGTGAATACTTCCAGGAAAATATTTCTCTTCGTCAGAATTTTTTATTGCTTTAAAGTTACGAAGTAATCAATTAAAAACTTCGCGTAACAAATGTCTTTATTTGCTAACTTGCATATCGTTTCTCTTATTGCATTGCTTTTTCTGTCAAAAAAAAATATTTTCAATAAGGAAATTTAAAAGTAATCAACGATGTAAAAAAAAAAAAAAAAAAAAAAAGAAAAGAAAAGAAATGCCAACGTTGCTATTAATAACGAAATATATATATGTATATATATCGTATCGTATTACTAATAGTCCCATTCAGTATAACAATATAATATAAAACTGATAACAGGCGGGTAGAGCCCCGCATGCGTTAATGAGTGAAGCTAATCGGTGGGGGTGTTTGAAGCTTACCCCGGGGTTTTGTGAGCAGAGCGATTTGGGGAAGCAATACCTAGTGCTTGAAGAACGTTTTAAATCAGGTGTTCAATGTTGCAATAAACGCCTTGCATCGACAATGTATTGGTCAACTAACGTTCGCAAAAATTATTAGTGTATTGGCGATAACTCGACTTGCAGCAACGACTCGTGAAACTAAATCCATATAGAATTATTCATGGTTCTATACAATAGGGTTTTAATGTAGTCCCAAAGACAAAAAGCAAAAGGGGGCATAGCTAGTAAATGAGGGCACTACAGGATGGATGGAGGGTGATCTATTCATCACCTCGGAAATGTAGTGCCCAGAAATTAATATGCAATGTCAGAGAAATACGCTGGAGCTTAATCATGTTGAAATGCTGCATGTCCGCGTTGTTCTGTCAAAAACAGTACATTTCATTAGTGCTTCAAATTTACCAATTTAGCTCAAGCGATTACGTAGACATCCGAACATATCCTGAACAGGGATACATCTGTTGGAAATGTGGGAAAGATTATTCAGTGGCAGTTCTACTAAAATTAGCTACAATTTCGTTTCGCATCGCTTCATACTGGTCAATTTTCCTCGTGGCATGTATCTGTCTCTTGCGCGACTGCTTTACGCATGTTATCATATGTTCCTATATGATTTCTGTTTTCTATCGAGTTCGTGAACTTCGTGACCTCCATGTAGATTTTTGAACAATAGTTCTAAATTATCCTGTATATATATATATATATATATATATATGCATGTATATAATTTTGATTTATCTATCGCCAAATTGATTATCATATTTTCATGTTCATGTTTATTAAAATTTGGCATAAAAATATTTTTTTTATACCTGTGATATCTATATATATAAAAATAATTGTGTCTAAAAAAAAAATCGAAGCCTTAAATTCCAATTAAATTTCCGTTATAACCAGCACAATGAAAAGAAAGTTCAAAACGCCCCTTTAAAACACGTTGTAGCAAAAGATTTTACCACAGCCAATTAATTTATAAATTCACTTTTCTATCGTGAAAATATTTCAATGATGTACAGTCGGTCAAACAAAAAACGAAACACCCCCACCTATCTCATTACCTAATTATTGCAGAAACATGCAGTAGGCACCAATCGTCAGGAAATTATGACTACTTTTTTTGTATGTAGGAAAAAATGACATTGGGGGTCGTCTACATATTAAAAATGGGTCCAACTTTGAAAATTCGAATGTTAACCCACTAATTTGACGACAGAAAACGATTCTAGAGCATCAAAATAGCCTAGATATAAATTTGCACGAAGATATCAACATTGGTTCCTGAGATATTTAAGGTTTTTCTTTAGGGGGTTATCTCCAAGTTTATTTTTTTATCATTTAGGTCAGATTCAACGAATTTGTTAGAGCTCTCTTCTATTATTCAATGCGTTTCATTCATCTACAAATTTCTAAATACATCAAAAGGAATATAATTTCAATGAGCATATTAATGTGGAAATTTCGAACTATAAGAAATATTCTGTCCAAAAAGGTTAACACAGGAGGGTCTATTAACACCTGTGTGTGTGAAGGGGAGGAGGAGGGGCACCTGCATTCAAAATTGATGTTTTATTATCGCATTTTCAAAAGATTTTAATTGAAATTAGATTTCTGTTGTGCTTTTTCGAAAATGATTATAGGGATTTTGATGAAAGTTTGGGGTTAAGTGCTTTCGGGATACTAGACTTACCACCATCTTCAGAAAAATTTGCGTTGGCTGTTAACCCCTTATCGGCCAATGGCAACAAATGAAATAAATTGGGTTTATTCGGAAACTGATATAAGGATTTTGATGAAAGTTTTGCGTTAAGTGCTTTTGAGTATGCTTAAACGAATGGAATTATCCCCATCGTCATAAAGGTTCGCTGTCGCTGTTAACCCTTTAAAGGACAATTGCAACGTATGTCAGAAATCGGCTTCACACGGATGTGGACTAAGCAATTTTTATGAAAGTTTGAAGTTAGGGCTTTTTCATGAGAAAAAACAATTGTATTTCATTTTCAGATAAATTAGCGTTTACATTTAACCCTTTACCGGCCAACTGCAATACATAGCAAAAGTTGGGTTTATTCAAAAATGATTCTAGGGATTTTGATGAAAGTTTGGGGTTAAGTGTTTTCGGAATATTAGACTTACCATCATCTTCAGAATTATTTGCGTTGGCTGTTAACCCCTTAACAGCCAATTGCAACAAATGAAATAAATTGGGGTTATTCGGAAACTGATATAAGGATTTTGATGAAAATTTTGCGTTAAGTGCTTTTGAGTATGCTTAAACGAATGGAATTATCCCCATCGTCATAAAAATTCGTTGTCGCTGTTAACCCTTTAAAGGACAATTGCAACGATTGTCAGAAATCGGCTTTACACGGATATGGACTAAGCAATTTTTATGAAAGTTTGAAGTTAGGGCTTTTTCATGAGGAAAAACAATTGTATTTCATTTTCAGATAAATTAGCGTTTACATTTAACCCTTTACCGGCCAACTGCAATACATAGCAAAAGTTGTGTTTATTCAAAAATGATTCTAGGGATTTTGATGAAAGTTTGGGGTTAAGTGTTTTCGGAATATTAGACTTACCATCATCTTCAGAATTATTTGCGTTGGCTGTTAACCCCTTAACGGCCAATTGCAACAAATGAAATAAATTGGGGTTATTCGGAAACTGATAAAAGGATTTTGATGAAAATTTTGCGTTAAGTGCTTTTGAGTATGCTTAAACGAATGGAATTATCCCCATCGTCATAAAAATTCGTTGTCGCTGTTAACCCTTTAAAGGACAATTGTAATGTTTGTCAGAAATCGACTTTACACGGAAATGGACGAAGCAAATTTTATGAAAGTTCGATGTTAGGGCTTTTTCGTGAGAAAAAAAAACAATTGGATTTCATCTTCAGATAAATTAGCGTTTACAGTTAACCCTTTACCGGCCAATTCAATACATAGCAGAAGTTCGGTTTACTCGAAAATGATTCTAGGGATTTAGATGAAAGTTTGGGGTTAAGTGTTTTCGGAATATTAGACTTACCACCATCTTTAGAAAAATTTGCGTTGGATGTTAACCCATTATCGGCCAATGGCAACAAATGAAATTGGGTTTATTCGGAAACTGATGAAAGGATATCATGAAAGTTTTGCGTTAAGTGATTTTGAGGATGCTTAAACGAAGGGAATTATCCCCATCGTCAAAAAAATTTGCTGTCTATGTTAACCCTTTAAAGGCCATTGCAACGTATATCAAAAATCGGCTTTACACGGATATGGACTAAACAATTTTTATGAAAATTTAAGTCAGGGCTTTTTCATGAGAAAAAACAATTGGATTTCATCTTCATATAAATTAGCGTTTATAGTTAACCCTTTACCAGCCAATTGCAATACATAGCAGAAGTTGGGTTTACTCGAAAATGATTCTAGGGATTTTGATGAAAGTTTGGGGTTAAGTGTTTACGGAATATTACACTTACCATCATCTTCAGAAAAATTTGCGTTGGCTGTTAACCCCTTATCGGCCAATGGCACTAAATGAAATAAATTGAGTTTATTCGGAAACTGATATAAGGATTTTGGTGGAAGTTTTGCATTAAGTGCTTTCGGGGATACTTAAATGAATGGAATTATCCCCATCATCATAAAAATTCGTTGTCTCTGTTAACCCTTTAAAGGACAATTGCGACGTATGTCAGAAATTGGCTTTACACAGAAATGGACTAAGCGATTTTTATGAAAATTCGATGTTAGGGCTTTTTCATGAGAAAAAACAATTGGATTTCATCTTCATATAAATTAGCGTTTACAGTTAACCCTTTACCGGCCAATTGCAATACATAACAGAAGTTGGGTTTACTCGAAAATGATTCTAGGGATTTTCATGAAAGTTTTGGGTTAAGTTTTTTCGGAATATTAGACTTACCACCATCTTCAGAAAAATTTGCGTTCGCTGTTAACCCGTTATCGGCCAATGGCTACAAATGAAATAAATTGGGTTTATTTGGAAACTGATAGAAGGATTTTGATGAAAGTTTTGCATTAAGTGCTTTCGGGGATTCTTAGATGAAGAAATTATCCTCACTGTCATAAATATTCCTTGTCGTTGTTAATCCTTTAAAGGCCAAATGCAACGTATGTTAGAAATTATCTTTATACGGAAATTGAGAAAACGTTTTTTCTGAAAGATTGCAGTTAGAGATTTTGATGAGAAAAGACGATTGGATCTCTGCTTCAGACAAATTAGCATTCACAGTTAACCCATTACTGACCAACTGCAACACATAGCAGAAATTGAGTTTACCTGGAAATGGATATAGCGATTTTGATGAATATTTCGGACTAAGTTTTTTCGGGGACTGGTAAAACGAATGGTATTCCCTCATCTTCAGAAAAAAAAAAATAACGTTCTCAATTAACCCTTTATCGGCCAATTGCAACATATACAAAAATTGGGTCTACTTGTAAATAGGTATAAGGATTATGATGAAAATTTGAGGTTGCATAATTGATTAGAATTATTTTATTCTTCAGAAAATTTTTTGTTCTCTGTTAAACCTTTAAAAGCCCATTGCGACGTTTGCCAGAAATACGGTTTACACAAAAATAGACATAGCGAATTTCATAAAAGCTTGGAGTTAGGACTTTTTGATGAGAAAAAGCTTTTGGAAATATCCGCATCTTTAGAAACAATCGCATTCGTTGTCAACTCTTTATCGACACATTACAACATGCGGTCGAAATTGAGTATATTCGGAAATGGACAAAGCGATTTTTATGAAAGTTTGGAGTTACGGCTTTTAGATGAGAAAAAATGATTGGACTTATCCTTATTTTCAGAAAAAATCGCGTTCTCAATTAACATTTTATCGGCCAGTTGCAAATTATAGCAGAAGTTGGGTTTATTTAGAAATTTATATAGGGATTTTGATGATAGTTTGGGGTTAAAAACTTTCTGGGTGCTTAAAGAACTGGACATATCCTTATCTTCAGAAAAAAATTGTTCGCAGTTTACCATATATCGACCAGTTGCATCAAGTTTTAGAAATAGGCTTAATCGGAAATGGATATAGTGATTTCAAATAAAGTTTGTGGTTAGTGTTTTTAGGGATGCAAAAATGTTTGGACTTATTCTCATCTTTTAAAAAAAAATGGCGTGATCAGTTAAACCTTTATCGACAAATTGCAAAATATCGCCAAAATTCGAGTTACTCGGAAACGGATGTATCGATTTTGATGAAAGTTTGGGATTAAGTGTTTTCGGAGGTGCAGAAAGTTTGGATTTATACAGAAAAATTAGCGTTCGCTGTCATAGTATATGGTAAAAAAGGATCGGGTTCCAGTTCATGACTTCATTTGTTATTTTGTTTAAATTTAGTACGAGAGAATGTAATCGATTCAAGCAATATTTGTGTGTATCGAAATATTTGGTAAATAATGAGGCAGGTTCAAGTCTATAACTGTATATACTTATTGTGTATCTTGTTTTCTTTCTTTCCTTTCTATTTATATGTATATATTTTAATACAATTTAATTTAATCAAATGTAGCTGATATTTGTGCGTGTTGAAGTATTTGGTAAAGAAGGAAGCAGGATCCAGTCCATGATTGAAAATAGAGATATTTTTTTTAATGAAAATGCCTAAATTCAAATAAAAGTAGGTGATATTTTCAAATGCCTAGCTAGTCGTTAATTTAGTTAAATAGCGATTGCAAGTTTTGTACTGGTAACGCTGCCGAAGGCAGCAGGAACCAGGAACAGTTGGCTAAAAGAATTAAAAAATGCATTTTCACCGTGTTCTGATCCATTCTGAAAGTTTCAAATGTCTAGCTTTTCGGGAAGTTAGTTAAATAAATTTTCTGTTGAATCATATAAACGCTTCCGAAGGCAGTAGGGACCTGAAACAGTTGACTAAAAGTGATAAAAAAAAATGTATTGTCACCGTGTTCTGAGCTATCCTGAAAGTTTCAAATGTCTAGCTAGTCGGGAAGTTAGTTAAAAATCGATTGCAAGATTTGTACTGGACAAACAAACAAACAAGAAGCGAAGTTAATAAAAATAATTACAAGATATAAAGAACTTTTATATACCATGTTTTGAAATTTTCTGTTGAATCATATAAACGCTACTGAGCGCAGTGGGAATCCGGAGCAATTGGAAAAAAGTATTAAAAAAATCCCTTGCTATCGTGTTTTGAGCTATTATAAAAGTTTCAAATGGCTATCTAGCCGGGTAGTTAGTTAAAAGTAGATTGCAAGCTTTGTACTGGTAACGCTAACGAAGAGAGCAGGGTCCCGAAGCAATTGGTTAAAAATATTTAAAAAATGCATTTTCACCGTATTCTGAACTATTCTGAAAGTTTCAAATGTCTAGCTAGTCGGAAAGTTAGATAAATAAATTTTCTGTTGAATCATATAAACGCTGCCGAATGCAGTAGGGACCTGAAACAGTTGACTAAAATTATTAAAAAAGTACTGTCACCGTGTTTGAGCTATCATAAAAGATTCAAATGTCTAGCTAGTCGGGAAGTTGGTGAAAAATTGATTGCAAGCTTCGTACTGGTAACGCTGTCGAAGGCAGCAGGAACCCGAAGCAGTTGGTTAAAAATATTTTTAAAATGCCTTTTCGCTGTGTTCTGAACTATTCTGAAAGTTTAAAATGTCTAGCTAGTCGGGAAGTTAAATAAATTTTCTGTTGAATCATATAAACAGGTAGTGACCTAAAACAGTTAACTAAAAGTATTAGAAAAATGTATTGTCACCGTGTTGTGAGCTGTCCTGAAAATTCCAAATATCTAGCTAGTCGGGAAGTTAGTTAAAAATCGATTGCAAGATTTGTACTGGACAAAAAAAAAAACAAAAAAAAAAAACATACAAATAAGCAAACAAACAAACAAGAATCAAAGTTAATAAAAACATGGTAATATGGTAAAATATTACAGGGAGTTCAAGTATTTTCCCCCCTTGCTTAATTTTACGCTGTTGCACTTCATATAATTTCAAACCATAAATCGTAATGATATATAATTTTTTGTCGTGTTCCTGTAAAAATCTATAAAGGCTATCTTTACCAAAATCTATACAATTTGCTCGACGGTAATGTATAACATGTGCATAAATTTTCAGTTTAATAGAATAAGGTGTTTAGATACTATCGCATTTTAAAACGATTGGGCCCATAGACCATAATGACAATTTTTCTTTCTGTCCTTGTAAAAAGGAAAAAAAAAAAAAAAAAAAAAAAAAAAAACTATACATGCTAGATTTATCAAAATCTATACACTTTGTGCGAGAGTGATTATTAACATTTATAAAAAAATTTTAACTCAAACGAATAAGGCTTTTAAATGCTATCGCATTTTATTTTATTTGGATCTATAGACAATAATGATAAAGAATGTTTTGTTGTGTCCCTGTGAAAAACTATTAATGTTAGATACATCAAAATCAATACACTTTGTGCGACGGACATTTAATACACGCGTATTAGCTCAAAAGAAAATGGTATCTAGACGCTATCGCAGTTTGAAAAACTTGGACCTATAGGCTATAACGATAAAGAATATTTCTTTTTTGTGCCTGTAAAAAGTACTTTTAAGTGCTAGATTCACCAAAATCAACAGTGATCGTGCTATGGTGCCATACAATAACTTACTATATTTCAACTTATTTGAACAGAGGATTTAGGCACTGTCGTATTCACTCACACACATACACCCATTCATAATCGAAAACTAGTAAAAATGAATTCAGTGTAATTCAAAAGTATAGAAAACCCATAATCTCAAAGGTCGGGTTTTTTGTCACGATTACAATACTTCCTTTACATACGTAAGTTCGGAAAGTAAAAATCTGATCTCTCAGCTATGAAGTTCTGTCCAACTCAAAGAAATAATTTATTCTGTAATAATATTATATTATTTTAATTGGTTAATTTATATTTCCAACACTATTAATAATAGCGACTATATAAATTAGAAATCACAATTCTTCTAAAGAAAATTGCGAAAACATTATATAATATAGTAAGGAAAGAGATAAATTAAAAATAAATAAATAAATGTTAAACTACATTTTTAAATTGCATGTCTAATATTATAATACAATTTATTTCAGAATTAAATTCCAATTTATTTCAGCTGAAAAAAAAAAAAAAAAAAAAAAACATTGTTGAAATAATTAAAAATATATGAAAGTGAATTAAAACTTTTTTTTTCTTAATATCGTCTGCAATAAAATTCAAAACTGATTGTTGTGAATGCTACTTGTAAATACAGTTTGTAATCGTTATATGGCCCCCAAACTTGATCTTCAATCGTTTTTCTGGAATATCTCGAGAACTATTTGGCCCAATGAGCTGCAAATTTGCATACGCGTATTTTTATGTGCTAGAAATCGATATCTGTTAGAAAAATTATAGGTCACAATACATAATTTTTTTAAATATTAATTTAATATTTTTTATTCTATAGATAAAAAACATTAAAATCTTAATGAAACTCATAAATATGTTTGGAAAACCTGTTATTAACATCATAAAAAAAACCAGGTAAAAAAAAAATAAAAATGTAGGAGATATGAATAAAAATGTGTAATCAGACTTTAACATTAGAAGCTCGAAAGTTTAGACGTGTATAACTCCTAAACTTATACACCATATGACTTCCAAATTTATATCTGGGGACGAAATTGACTGTAGAATCGATATCCGAAATCAAAATTATATGTTACCATTGAAAAAATTAAAGTTTGACACGATTTCAATATGGAGACGACCCCTTAAGCTATTTTTTTCCGATTAGCTTAAAAGAGAACAAAATTCCCTGACGAGTGGTACCTTCGGTGTCTTTCTGCAACAATTTACTGATGAGTTAGGTGGGGGTGTTTCGTTTTTTTTTTTTGACCGACTGTACAGTCTAGAAGAAAAAAGGATATTTAAATAAAACTTCTCTTTAATGATACATTAAGACTGAAAAAAAAGTATATATATAAATATAGTGCCCACAAGCATTTCGAGAGAAAATACGCAAATATTACTATTACGATTATGTAAAGAAAAAACTTTTCCTTAGACCCTTAAGTTAAAGATTGTATAAAACTATATTTTACTATTTTAGGTCGGTATAACTGCGTGATTTTTCTATCCTTTATACTTTTGTTTGAAAGACATAAATCATCGGAATTCTTCGTAATCTGTTACTGAAAGAAGGAATAAAGACGATGTCTCAAACATTCTTACAATGAGATTGAGAAATTTCAAGTGACTAATACGCTATTTTTACTTTTTTATTTTTTGAACTTGTCGTTATATATTTTTCTTACATCACAGCTTTTCGAATTTCATTGTTGCATTTCTTTCTTACTTTTTTCTTTCTCTCTCTCTCTCTCTCTCTCTTTTTTTTTTTTTTTTTTTTTTTTTTTTTAATTTGCAACTGATAATCAATTGTCCTGTTATATCAATCCGATGCTAATAAAAATAGTTAATGCTTTATTTTTACACGTAATACATTTATAAAAAATTTTCTAGTTGAATATAATGTTATAGTAAATTTATTGTAAAGTGCTTCTTTTCCTTTTAAATTTGAAAATAGAAATACTTAAATGAATATATATATATATATATATATATATATATATATATATATATATGCTTAATTGTATCACATATTGTCACATCTTTTATTATAAGAGAGAAAAAAACTCCAATGATTGCATTAAAATCCCATAAATGACATTACATGTTTTTCTCATGTAATGTCATTTAATGCCAATAACTAAAACTTCTAAATATTTATTATAAAAGTGAAGTTTCTAAGTTCCTTCAAATTATTTTTTATATAATGTATGCATTTTTACAATTATGATTAGTATTAATCACAAAAATCGATAACACATAATGGATCTTGACTTATTTTCGTACGCATAAATTTGAAAAATGCTCGTTACTTCAAACTCAATTTCCAAGGAGATGATTCACTTTTACAATGAACGTCCCTTATATATATATATATATATATATATATATGGCTCTCAATATTTAAACTATTTATAAGGAAGTTAATTGACATGTTTATTAATTTAGAGGGAAAAAAAAAGATCAATAAAATGTCGCTTATAACTGTATAAAAATTAGTTTTGTAAAAGGCAGTTAACAGATTATTATTCAAAAACTTATCAGATAACCACAGGACGTCTTGTCACATTTACAAACATGATAATGTATAATATATATTTCATTAACGAAACGGGCCCTAAGGTACTTGTTATAAAAGTAAAAAGGTAGAAAAATGACTAGACAAAAGTTAAAAAGTCTAAATTCATGATTATTATAATAGATAATAAATATTTGTCGAACCTATTTTCGTAAAAAAAAAATATTTTTTTTTTTTCAAAAAACTGAATTAGTCTTTTCATTTATAACAAACACGATAATAATGATATTTTACCGAAAGTTTTAACAGGTTGAAAATTATATTTATGACATACTTTAATGACTTAAGTAGTTATCTTTGTATGCACAAATATTCACTGCAATATGCAAAGTTATATATTATAAGATTATCACTAATGTGATATTTCAGGTGGATAACTAAATAAATGCTTATATACATTAAACATTACATATATATATATATATATATATATATATATGTATGTATATCAAATATGACACACACACACACGCATATACGGTGTAAGGCAAGCAAAGCTATGTAACAACCTTAGAAGTTTGAAGAAATGCATATGATTAAGAAATTTTATATGATTTTGCAATTAATATCTATAGATCCCACTAAAATTTTAAATATATTTAGAGGTCTTTCATGAAAAATCTCTGTACTTTTAGTATATTTCTAAGTTAATACAAAGAGACAAAATTCGATCGAAATGCTATAGAAAAGCAAAATAAATAGATAAAAATAAAAATAACTGGACAGGAAGTTTTGGAATCTCCTCTCTAATTATATTGCCAGAGAAAATAGAAATGAACAGGTAATTTACTTTTTTTAGTTAATCCCTCCCAAAAGAAAATAACATGTTATTGCTAAAGAGCTGCCGACACCCTTTCCATCCGCATTTGTCATGATTCAGAAAATCGCGGGAAGCAAGCTGTTCAAGATATCCAAGAGAGAAAAAAGAAAAGAAAAACATTTAAGTAGATAGTTCATCTGAAAATGACGTCGATAAATGCCAAATAAAATTGACGTTTGTTATTATAATTTCTAGTTTCAAGTTAATACCGTATCTGCTTCAAGTAAGGGAGTAAAAATTCCATTTCGATATCTGTGGTAATTTATTTCGACTTCCTGGATATTTTAGAGTAAATGTGGGCATAATAAACACTTTCATTTTAAAGCGTAATAATTTAGCATCGCCCACATCCATCTATCGGTACTTTTGTGTGTGTCATTAAGTAATTTGCAACCAGTAAACATCGTATTTAATCCAACAAAACTGTAAGCGTACACCTGAAAACCTTGAAATTAATGACATATCTGTTTATATTCACAGGATATGTCGCAGACTCTGCAACGTAATATACGAAAAAAAAAAATGCTTTCAATATTAAGTAAGTTGAATTGCCCCTAATAGCATTAAGCAATATATATATATATATATATATATATATATATATATATATTTCACTTAGAATCCAAAATTTTGCAGTTATTTTAATTGAATAAATCTAATTATCTTTGTCTAAATACTTGTAATAATAATAATAATAATAATAATAATAATAAAATAACCGAAATTGACAGAGCTATTGACAGGGCCCAATTAATATCTGAAAATAAAATATGCTCAATATTTTTTCGGGCAACCCTCTCATTTGGAGGAAAGTTTTTTTTTTTCCTTTTTTTTTTTTTTTCTTTCTATACACATGGGAATAGACTTAGTACTGTTAGTTCCTCCCTTAACTTATAGCTAGTTCCCCGCTTTTATTAATAGTTCCCTAACTCTCTATATTTTCATATAGAAATATTAAAGTCTATATGTATGCATGAGTCATGCACGACACAGAGTATTAGATAAAATTTGATCTTCTTATTGAAAAGTAGTGCTTCCAAATACTGATGATAAGGTGTTCGTTGATTTTTGTTTAGATATCACAACGGTTTCCACACGCACCACAAAAGCGGCATAAAATAGTTTAATAACATAATAAAAAACATGAAAATCTGGCATTGACAGATTTTAATTTAGTGCCAGAGGCCTACTGCTAAACTTGTTAATATCGACAAATTCTTCTTTAGTTAATTCGTGACGATCTAAATTCCATGATAAAGTTTTCATTAACTCAAACCAATATGTTTCAGCTGCAGATATTGTGACAAATAACGTTGGAAGTCCAAACTGTCTTATAGCCGCAAAACAACGCTTTTTCTCTTTTTCCCAATGAGGGGGAGGTGTGCCTTGGGGGGGACTCATGTCAAAAGTGTGCCTTGGGGGGACTCATGTCAAAGTTGTACCTTGGGGGGCACTCATGTCAAAGTTGGGCCTTGGGGGGACTCATGTCAAAGTTGGGCCTGGGGGGGGACTCATGTCAAAATTGGGCCTTGGGGGGACTCATGTCAAAGTTGTACCTTGGGGGGACTCATGTCAAAGTTAGGCCTGGGGGGACTCATGTCAAAGTTGTGCCTTGGGGGGACTTCATTCAATAAATCCCCATTCAATAAACCGACTGAAATAGGCCCTTAGCACTATTAAGAGTGTATTATAAAAATTCGACAACGCTGTACCGACTGAAATAAGGGTACCTTTGGGGGGGACTCATGTCAAAGTTGTGCCTTGGGGGGACTTCATTCAATAAATCCCCATTCAATAAACCGACTGAAATAGGCCCTTAGCACTATTAAGAGTGTATTATAAAAATTCGACAACGCTGTACCGACTGAAATAGGGGTACCTTAGGGGGGACTCATGTCAAAGTTGGGCCTGGGGGGGACTCATGTCAAAGTTGTGCTATGGAGGGACTTCATTCAATAAATCCCCATTCAATAAACCGACTGAAATAGGCCCTTAGCACTATTAAGAGTGTATTATAAAAATTCGACAACGCTGTACCGACTGAAATAGGGGTACCTTGGGGGGGACTCATGTCAAAGTTGGGCCTTGGGGGGACTTCATTCAATAAATCCCCATTCAATAAACCGACTGAAATAGGCCCTTAGCACTAATTAAGAGTGTATTATAAAAATTCGACAACGCTGTACCGACTGAAATAGGGGTACCTTGGGGGGGACTCATGTCAAAGCTGGGCCTTGGGGGGACTTCATTCAATAAATCCCCATTCAATGAACCGACTGAAATAGGCCCTTAGCACTAATTAAGAGTGACCTATAAAAATTCGACAACTGTACCGACTGAAATAGGCCTCTAGCACTAAAAATTAAAGAAAATTAAAGTTTATCTGGTTAAATAATATAGTTTTTACAAAATAATGTTCACTTTCAGTATTGTCAATTTCAGGGACTTTTATTAAATATTCACCACTAATTTTCAATTGTAATGTTCACCTAATCACTTAGAAAATGAATCATCTATTATGTACATTACATATCACTCATGAAAATTATTGATATTTATTGAATTTAAAAAAAAATGGCAACACTGTTTAATTTCTATTGGTCTAGATAAATTTTGAGGGAAAAAAAGTAAATAGCCGGCCTGGTGGCTTGGTCGGCAGGGCGCTACCTTCTGGGTCGCCAGGTTCCGAGTTCAAATCTCTGTGCGGGCATGAGTGTCTGTGCTGTCATATGTCTTCAACAATATTGTGTGCACGTATTTCTGTGAATTTTTGTAAAAAAAATACGGATCAATCGGACGAAAGTCATTGTATCTATAGGTCTCAAAAGTCAAATAAATGTCCAAAAAATAAATTACATTGTAAACGAACCAAAACTGTGTCTTTGGGACATGGTTTGTCAAGTTATTTCAGGTGGATTCCGAATTTTTAGTAGTAGAACTTGTGCTTCTCGAACAGTTTCAGTAATCATCCCCTGTTTATTAGATGTCTGAATATTGTCACTTTAATTATACAGTACACTCTCAATTATCCGCGATTTCCGTTTTCCTTAGCTTTTTTTTACTGATGTAAATGACAATGAAAAAATATATATATACAATTTTTATACAATTTATACAATTATATATTATACTTTATACAATTAGGTATAAAATTAAATTTTATAGACAATAAAAATTGAAGAAAAATATATCTAAAAGGGATATCTAAATATATACAGGGTGGCCATAATTAAACTGCAAGTGTTCAAGGAGTGCTGGAGAGAAAACTACTGGGAATATTCCAGTGAAATTTGGTATCTACACGTTTCAGAACATGCGCAAATCAAATATGAAACAAAAAAAAAAAATCGCCATTTTTCACTCGATAGGTGGCGCTGTACCGTATTTCAACGCTCACCGGTGTCATATACAACTTCCAAAACCGATAGACAGAGCATAATGACATTCTAAGAGGCATATAAACAATATAAAACATTACTTACAGTTTATAAAAAATTATGGATTGTTTAATTTGTGATCTTAATTTACGTTAATTTTTGATTACATGATACTGTAAAAATTTAATTACTGCGGCGAATTGTATGGAATTTTGATGAACTGTAAGTGATGTTTTATATTGTTTATATGCCTCTTAGAATGTCATTATGCTCTGTCTATCGGTCTTGGAAGTTGTATATGCCACCGGTGAGCGTTGAAATACGGTACAGCGCCATCTATCGGGTGAAAATGGCGATTTTTTTTTTTCATATTTGATTTGCGCATGTTCTGAAACGTGTAGATACGAAATTTCACTGGAATATTCCCAGTAGTTTTCTCTCCAGCACCCCTTGAACACTTGCAGTTTAATTATGGCCACCCTGTACATATATAATTTAGTGCCTCAGATATTTGGGAGTCTACTGTACTGACACTATATTTAGCTTTTATAAAATTTTATACTTCTGGTTCTGAATAATAATTCTGAATTAAAAGAACATATAGATTTAATCTAGGAAAAATTATCAACATCTTGAGCACCAAGTGAATATTAAAATAAATAGCAGACTGCTGTTTCGGTAAGCCTTTAGCGTGCTATCATCAGTGAATAAATAAATTAAACAAAAGTGTTCTTATATCATCAGAAAGAAATGAATGTTATGACTGTTTAACCCACCAATAGAACTAGGCATAATGTGAGAGATTAGCCAATAGGAAATTGAAAAGTAATAATCCTGATATATGTGGAAAGAAGTAAGAAGTTACAGATTTTTAATTTTTTCTACATATATAAGGTCATTGTGCCTAAATGCGATAACCCATAAATGCGACAAAGTTCTTCTACTGAAAATCTAAATGCATAAATCGCATACTTATGAATCATAATGGAACATACACATTTCAAGAACGGTTCGCGAAACTTTTCATTAAATTTTAAAGGTTTTTTCTAGTAGAATTTTCTTTTGCAGTAAACATTGTCCATTATGCCTTTCCGATGTCTTTTCCTAATTGCGATGAAAAATTTTGAAATAGTAACTGTAACTTTATCCTTTTATTTTTCAAGGTCAAACAACCACTGTTACGTCATGTGCTTGAATACCCTTTATACCTACCAGAAGAAAATAAAAAAAAATACTACATTTTTTTAAAAAGAGGGGTTTAAAATTTTTATCGCATTTAAGGGTCTGTTTACACCATTTTCCTAAATGCGACAAATTTTATCCCTTAAATGCGGCAATTTTTACAGTTGATATATTAAGGGAAGTTTAAGCATTTTTGTCCTTTTTAACACTTTCCAACAAGGTTTAAAAGTGACTTAGGCTTGTCTGTCCCTCTGTCCGTCTGTCTGTCTGTCTGTCCGCGCTCTAATTCCTGTAGGGACACCCGAAAGTATTCCAAAGCACTGTGTTCTATAAGAGGTATTGCTGTAAACCATATTTAATACATTAACTGTATACAAATCTTAGTGAAATTGAATCATGTTATTCAAGTTCACTATCGGATGTTTCATACATAAAATGGAATAAATACCACCACTAGTTTGTACACAGGGACACTCGAAAGTACTCCAAAGCATTGCGTTCTATGAGAGGTATTTCTATAAACCAAATTTTAATAACTTTACTTTCCACAAAGTTCAATGAAATTGAAATATGTTATTCATATGCACAAAAGAATGCTTTGCATAGAATATAGCATGATTAGCATTAGATTTACAGGGCCACACAAAAATATTCAGTTACATTAAGAGCTATTCATAAAAATTTGCTATAATTTCAATTTCGTTTACATTAAGCGTTTTTAACATTGTCTAACAATTTTCATCTGTGAATATAATTTCAATTTAAGTATCTGTCTGTTCGTCTGTCCGCGGTGTAGCTCCAGTAAGTATTTATATAATTTCTTGAAACTGATATATGTTATTTAAGTTCACTATCGGATGTTCCCTATTGAAAAAGGAGTTAATATCTCTACTGGTTTGTGTACAGAGGCACCCAAACCTTTTACAAAGCATTGTGTTCTATGAGAGATATTTCTATAAACCATATTTTAATACCTTTACTGTACTTACCTTTACTGTACCCTTAATGAAATTGAGAAATGTCATTCAAGTTCACTATCGGATGTTTTATATATATATAATGGAGTAAATACCACCACTGGTTTGGGCACAGAGACACTTGAAAGCATACCAAAGCATTGCGTTATATGAGAACTATTTCTATAAACCAAATTTTGATTACTTTCCACAAAGCTTAATGAAACTGAAATGTGTTATTCATATGCACAAAAGACTGCTTTCTATGGAATATAGTATGTTTAGTATTAGTTTTACAGAGCAACAAAAAAATATTCAGATACATAAAGAGCTATTAAGAAAAGTTTGCTGGAATTGCACTTTCGTTTACATTAAGCGTTTTTAACATTTTCTAACAATTTTTAAGTGTGAATATAATTTCAATTTGTGTATCTGTGTATCTGTTTGTCTGCCCATCTGTCTGTCTTTCGGCGCTCTAACTCCGGTAAATATTTATGGAATATCTTAAAACTAATATATGTTTTTCAAGTTCACTATCGGATGTCCCCTATTAAAAATGGAGTGAATACCTCTACTGGTTTGTGTACAGGGACACCCGAAAGTATTTCAAAGCATTGTGTTCTATGAAAGGTATTTCTATTGGTTTTACTGTAGACATATCTCAATTAAATTGAAATATGTTATTCAATTTTACTACTGGATGTTTCTTGTATAAAATGGCGGAAATACCACCACCGATTTATGTACAGGGACAGTTAAAAATATTCCAAAGCATTGCAATTTTGGCTATGTAACTACAATATTTTAAATTTTAATTACTTTTTAACCACCAAATGTAACTAATCACTTCTTTTCAATTTATGTGCTTTATTATGCATTAGTTCAAAATTTAAATGCATGTTGAATACTTTCTCTTAAACGGTTTTATATAGTATTTCTACATATTTTTATTCATTTTTAATCATATTTTCATTTTTAATCATATTTTTATTCATTTTTAATAAGAGATGCATCTGAAAATTTTCATCAGTTAGGCAGGATCTTTTGCAGCTAAGCACTTCAGATGCACGAGAGAAAAGTCTCTCAACGTGGTTCACAAATAGCGGCTTGCTGGTAAACAAAAGTAACGTTAAAAGTAGCGTTGAAAATCGCTAGAAACTACGTTTTTTTGTAACGCGCTACACGTTACACTACATTTTTTAGAAAGTAGCGCGTTACACTGCAAACTACTAAAAAAAGTAGCGACTACTGTAGTTTCGCTACTTGTAGCGCGCTACTTCCGACCACTGCTTTTGAGTGTCACTGTATATAAATCAGTGGTGGTATTTCCTCCATTTTATACAGGAAACATCCAATAGGGAATTTGAATAACATATTTCAATTTCATTAAGATATGGCTACAGTAAAGGTATGAAAATATGGTTTATAGAAATACCTCTCATAGAACACAATGCTTTCGAATGCTTTTGGTTGTTCTGTGCACAAACCAGTAGAGGTATAAACTCCATTTTCAATAGGGTACGCCCGATGGTGATCTTGAATAACATATTTCAATTTCATTAAAATATGTCTACAGTAAAGGTATGAAAATATGGTTTATAGAAATACCTCTCATAGAACACAATGCTTTGAAATACTTTCGGGTGTCCCTGTACACAAACCAGTAGAGGTATCATATTCACCCTTAAAAAATGTTAGAATGTGTTAAAAACGCTTAACGTAAACGAAAGTACAATTCTAGCCATTTTTTTTTAAATGCTGTTAATGTAACTGGATATTTTTGTGCCACCCTGTAAATCTAATGCTAATCATGCTATATTCTGTGCAAAGCATTCTTTTATGCATATAAATACCATATTTAAATTTCCAAAAACTTCGTGGAAAGTAAAGTTATTAAAATTTGATTTATAGAAATATCTCTCATAGAACGCGATGCTTTGGAATACTTTTGAGTGTCCCTGTACATAAACCGTTGGTGCTATTTCCTCCATTTTATACAGAAAACATCCTATAGTAAACTTTAATAACATATTTCAATTTCATTAAGATATGTCTACAGTAAAGGTAAGAAAATATGATTTGTAGAAATACCTCTCATAGAACACAATGCTTCGAAATACTTTCGGGTGTCCCTGTACACAAACTAGTAGAGGTATGAACTCCATTTTCAATAGGGAACGTCCAATAGTAATCCTGAATAACATATATCAGTTTCAAGAATTTCCATAAATATTTACGGGAGTTAGAGCGCGGGCAGACAGACGGACGGACAGACACACAGACGGACAGACAGACAGACAAACTGAAGTCATAAACACTTTTCAACCGTGTTGAAAAGTGTTAATAACAGTTTTCAACCTTCTTTGGAAAGTGTTAATAACATTAAAGTAGCTCCCATGCATTAAATGCTTTATCGCATTTAGGGAGTGTGAACATCGCATTTAGGATATAGTACCTTAAATGCGACAAAAATTTCCTAAATGCGACGCTGGTATATATTTTCATAAATTATTGATATTTTTTTAATTTCTTGAAAAAAAAATGACTCAAAACACTAGTTTAGAACTTATGAGTATAATAATCAACCATTTTTTCTTTCTTTTCATAATTATTTGTTTACTGAAATGTCATAAGTTTCCTAAATGCGATAAACTTACCAAAAATCACGTCGCATTTAGGCACAATGACCTTAATGACTAAAAGTCCTCAATTTCCCATTAGTAAATCACGTACATTTCGCCTCATACTATTGTCTGATGAAACTATCGTAAAGTACGATTTTATTCTTTACCTGCAGATGACGATACGGTAAATGTAACCGAAAGCGATGCATGTTGTTATATATGATAAAGGTAATTTCCCTTGCAATGAAGAAAAACATAAAGGGCTGAATAAATCATAGTTCAATTAATACATAGGGGAGACTGGGGTACAATGGACCACGGAGTACAATGGACCACTCCCTATAGTTTTATTTGTTTATTTAATTTTTACGGTTCGTATTTTCCTACATAGATCGCATCACTGCAGTGATAAAACTTAGCTAGCAACTTCCTGCCTAACTGAAAATTTGGCCATTTTATTCGTGAAATTTAGTTTACGGTAGCCAAAAGTAAATATTTTAAGCTAAACATTTTTCTTTTCATCATTCAAGAATAATGATTTGGAAAAGGCTATTTAGCATACTGAAATGCTAATGTCATATGTTATTATAATCCCATTAAAATGTATTTAAAGGGTATTGTTATTATTATTATTATTATTATTATTTACATTTGCTGTCAGATGTCCACACGGGGCACAATGGACCACATAAGAACCGGGGAACCGTACAATGGACCACTAATTACCGGGGAACTGTAATATGGACCACTTAGAACGAAATCTACATTTTTGAGGTGTTATCTATAAATTATACTTAAAATTTTCATAGTTAACCTTAATTAGATATATGTCTTTAAAGATGAATAAGAAAGCAATTTACTTTAAGGTTTCTTCTTATTTAATTTTAATAACCATTCATTTACGTTTGCATTCTCATATTTTTACAACTAGAATTCAGCTATAACGAACTGAATTAAATAATGCAATTAAAAAATAATAATGCAAATAAATTTGACGAAAAGGACAGTTTTACATCTTATTGGTTTAATCACAGAAATAAAAGATAATGAATTTATTTTTGTGAAGTTCATGGAACGAAAACCTAATCAAGATCTCTACATATTTTCATGAGAGTGTTGATATATCTGAAAAAAAAAAAATATATATATATATATACTGCGCCATGAAAAAATTTGTACCATGAAAATTTGCAGAATCATGTAATCACAAACTCTTTATAATCTATAAATCTATAGTTCTAGTGTTCATTTCAGTCATAAAGTCAGGTTGGGAGAGCATAAATACTTTATTTAGCGATTAAACACAAAAGAGAAATTATTTGCATAATATTAAAAACTGATTCACAATTTATAATTATTCATTAATTATTCGGGTGGTAATATTGTTTCTCCATAAAGGAGCCAAGATCATAATATTTAAATCATAACTTTCATGTTCAAGAGAAAAAATTATACTTCCTGTTTAAGACAGGCCGCGAAAACTAACTAGAAAAAAGTAACATTCTCAGAGAGAGAAAAAATCACCTCTCATTTGGCAAAGAGCCAACTACGAGTCGGGGGGCTGGCGAAACGAAACCAAAAGCTACGTTCAAACATGCTCCGCCCCCATGAACGAAGGTTCATAAAAATATCCTAAAAGTACAATAACAACATTAGTGTTGTCACAGGTTTTTCATGTTCTATCTTCAAAACTGCAAATAGATAAGAAAAAGAGAGATTAATATACATAATGAAACATTGTAACTAGCTGATTAATAAGTGGATAAATACAGGAACAAGAAAAAAAAAATAAAATAAAATAAAAAAATAAAATAAAATAAAATAAAAATAAAAATAAAAAAATAAAAATAAAATTGAGCTAAATGTTCAGAGTTCTGTTCAAAGTTTAGAATGGCAGAGGAGATAGTTTGGCGATCGGACGCTTCAACTCCCCATAAATAGTTTTCAACAGAACTACACGAATCTTGCCATCTGCTCCAGGAAATAATTTGATTATGCGACCCAGTTTCCACTTCAAAGGGGGCTGATTATCATCTTTTATTAAAACCAAATCGTCTTTCTTGAAATTTGGTTTATTTATTAACCATTTTGATCGCCTTTGCAAGTCTGATAGGTAATCTGAAGACCATCTGTTCCAGAAACTTTGAAAAATTTTTTGTAGAAGTTTCCATCTTTCTAGCGGGGTTAGGTTAACTGAAGAATAGTCAGGTTCTGGTATTGAAGTCAAGGCAGTGCCTATGATAAAATGTCCTGGAGTTAGAGCATTTAAGTCACTTGGATCATTCGAGAGCGCAACAAGAGGTCTGGAGTTCAAGCACGATTCAATTTGAGTAATTAAAGTAAGGAACTGTTCATAAGTTAATATTTGTTCGCCAATAGTTCTTTTTAAGTGACCCTTCATCTGTTTTATTCCAGCCTCCCAAAGTCCTCCAAAATGGGGGGCCGATGGGGGATTGAAATTCCATTTGATTGTTTCTTCGGACAAATATCTGTGGATCTTTTCGTCAGAAGAGATCAAGGACATCATTTTTTTCATTTCGTTGTCGGCACTTACAAAGTTCGTTCCTCTGTCTGAAAACAATTATTCAGGATTTCCTCGTCGAGCAACAAACCTCTTCAAGGATGCGAGGAATGTTTCAGAGGTGAGATCACTGAGTATTTCCAAATGAATTGCTTTTGTGGAAAAACAGATATATAAACAAATATAACTTTTATAAGATCTAACACCTCGGCCCTTACGAGGTTTGATGAGAAAGGGGCCTGCAAGATCAACCCCGACTTTCGAAAACACTCGCGATGGCACTACACGAGCAGCTGGAAGATCACCCATCAGTTGAGAGGCTAAGTTCGATGTGGTTCTAAAACACTTCATACAGTTCCGCAGATTCCTTTTCACGGCGTCTCTTGCATTAATTATCCAATATTGTTGTCGCAGGACTGAAATTGTTAACTGAGTTCCACTGTGAAAATGTTTTTCATGAAAGTACTTTATAATTAAGTCTGTAATGTGGTGCGTTTTAGGAAGTATCATTTGGTGTTTTTGACTCTCAGGTAGGTTTGCGTGTCTTAATCTTCCACCAACACGAAGAATTTCATTTTTGTCTAGAAAAGGATTTAAAGAAAGGAGTTTGTTACTAGCATTCAGGTTTCTTCCAGATTTTAAAGTCTTTATTTCCCCTCCAAATTCATGTCTTTGAACCAACTTCACAATAATTTTAGTTGCCTCATCAAGTTCTTGTATAGTTAAAAAGCCAGTATTTCGCACAGATCGACATTTAGTATTTTTGATAAATCTAAGACACCAGGCTGTAACACGTCTTAATTTAGACCAAGATGAAAACTTATATAATAATTCAAATTCATTATTGCCATGAGTTAAAGAGCAAACAGTAGTTTTCCGTTGTTCTCTCAAAATCTCTTCTTCAGGTATTTTGACTTCATTTTCCGGTAGTGGTGTCGGTAAGTGCTCTTCTTTCAACCAGATTGGTCCCTTTAACCATTCTTCATTCTTCAACAATTCAGTTGCTGTGCAACCACGAGATAGCACATCAGCGGGATTTTTAACCCCTGGACAAAATCTCCACTGAGATGGGGCCACTAATCGTTGAATTTCACGCAATCTGTTCTCTACAAAGGGCTTCCATCTACTAGCACTTCCTTTGACCCAATAATGGGTAATTTGGGAATCACAGAAGCATAGTATGTTTTTGACGGGAATTGAGAATAGCTGCCCAAGATAATGAGCTAATCGAGCAGCTGTTAAGGCTCCCATCAATTCAAGTCGAGGCAAAGTAAGTTTTTTGAGAGGAGCTACTCTTGTCTTTGACATAATAAATGAAGTTTCACGGGAACAAGGATCACGAAAATAAGCTACTGTACCATATCCCTTCAAACTGGCATCGCAGAAAACACAAATTTGAATAGCTTCAGGAGTTAATTTTTCAAAATTCGTAAAATATTTTCTAGGCACTTCAAAATTTTCTAAATCCTGTATTTCACTATGCCATTTCTTAAATTTTTTTGTTAAAGCATCAGGTAAAGCAGAATCCCAATCAACACCCTGCTCCCATAGTTCTTGCATTAGAAATTTAACTCTTATTATAAAAGGGGAAATAAACCCTACAGGGTCATACACCTTTGCTACAGTTTGTAAAACAATTCTCTTAGTGATAATTTCATTATCAAACCCTTCTAACAGAGATTGAAAGTCTATTCTTAACGTGTCATTATTAGTTGACCACATTATTCCCAATATCTTAGAGATATTTCCCTCATTTATTTCTTCATCAACGTTTATTCCATGTTTTTCCCACAATTTGCTTAATTCGTAAGAATTGCTTTTAAATTTTCTTAATGTCATATTGGCATCTTTAAGTATTTTCACAGCACCAGACGATAAAATAAATGCTTCATTCACAGAATTAGCGCCATGAAAGAGATCATCAACATATAAGGAAGTATCAAGCATATTAACGACTTTCTCAAACAAGTTCTGATATCCCTTTATGTGATGTTTAATGGTAGCTGAGAGCAAAAAGGGTGATGTTGTAACACCAAAAGTTACACGAGTCATGCGGAAAACCTTTAATAGAGGATTTTTACTATTTATATCCTCAAACCATAGAAATCTCAAAAAGTTTCTATCATTTTCTGCAACCTGTATTTGCAGAAAAGCTTTTTCAATGTCACAAACAAAGGCAATTTTATGAAGGCGGAATTTCAAAATAATATCCAAAATATTAGGATTTAAATTGGGGCCTGCAAATAAACATTCATTTAAAGATTTTGCTTCCTTTTCTTTGGAAGAAGCATCAAACACTATTCTGACCTTTGTAGTGGACTTATCTGTTCTTATCCACGGTCTGTGGGGCATATAATATACACCAGTTTCATTTTTGTTTATTTCACACTCCTCTATTATACCCATTTTCTTTTGTTCCTCAAGAATTTTTTCATATTCATTTTTAAGCCATTCATTTTTAGACAGTTTTGTTCTCAAACCCCAAAGTCTATTTTTGGCTATTTCTATATTCGATTTTAATTCATTTCTATTTTCCTTCCACAAAAATTGAATTTCATATCTTCCCTTAACAAAATTTAGATTTTCATTAAAAGAATTAATAATTTCTATATCTCTCTGTGACATAGAATCATTCTTACTGTCACATATTCCAAGTGATTCTAAATCCCAAAAACGCTGCAAATCAAAACTGTCAAATTTATTTACAGATACAAAATGCGAATTAATTACTTCTGTACTATTATTATTCAATTTCCCCACTACAGTATATCCGAAAATAGTATTAGCAACATATAAATTATCATTAATTTTTTCAATGATACCTCTCTGTATTTTCGAAAAATAATCCGCTCCTAGTAATATATTAATTTTGGAATCACTTAATGAATTGTCTGCTAATTTCCAGTTTTTATTTTTAATATAACTTTCAATTTCTGGTTCGCCCCTTGGGCTTTTCAAGGGAGTCGCGGTTATTAAGTCTGTAGCTAATACTTCAACATGGATGAGCCGACGAGGATTTATTTTGCTACGCAGTTCAATATTAAAAACCTCGAATTCCTCTTCTTTACCTTTATTTATGCCAAAGGCAAAAACAGTTAGCTTTTCTTTTCTTACACTGTTTAATTTTAATTCGTGAGCCAATTCTTTAGTAATAAAACTTTTTTCACTTCCGGAATCCAATAAGAGTCTGACAGTTTTTGATCTAGCATCAGATTGTGCTATAACGCGACATGTTTGCAATAACGCTGCCTGATTACTATTTTTCAAATGTGAATTCGATACTATAGTGTTCTCTATTACTTCTGGTTTCAAGTTTTTTGAAAAACAAAATAATTTGTTATGATCTGTTGCTTTACATTTTTCGCAAGGCTGCGATTTCACCCTGCACTGTGATGACAGATGAGATTTTAGAAAACATTTATAACACCTGCCATCCTTCTTTAATTTTAACCTTTTCTCAACATCAGTTAAATTAGTACATTCAAGAGAATGATGATCATAATTATTGCAAAATATGCATATATTTTTTACACCTACATTCAATGAATTCATTTTATTTGAAAATTTTCTGTCATTAATTTCGGCTTTATTTTTATTTACAATTACCGAAGCATTTTTATAATTAATCATACTAAGTGATTTTTCACGCGATTCAAGTTCTACTTTAAGAAAATTAATTAAGTCTGTCACATCAGACTCATCCTTCCTTTTATCACTTTGCCTGTAATATTCAACTACTAGATCGTTTGGCAATAATTTTAATAAAATTGGATTCAGTAAATGACCATATTGGCCTTTTGTCACCCCTAAATTAGATAAACTGCGAATATTTACTTCACAAGCGTCATATAGCTTTCGCAAAGCAGTTATATTTGATGAACTTCTTACAGATTCTAAGTTGAGTAATTTATTCATGTGAGCATTAATAATAATATCCTTTTGCCCAAAACGTGACTTCAACATCTCTATGCAATTATCATAATTTTGGTCCGTAAGTGAAAACCCTTCAATAACATTGTACGCTTTGTCAGTTAAAAGCGTTTTCAAGTAAGTGAATTTTTCAATCTTTGTAAGATTTTCATTTAAATGGATTGAATTTTCGAAACAATCGAAAAATTCGTTCCATTTTTCTATTTGTCCACCAAATTTTGGTAAGGACATTTTCGGCAATCTCACTGCCGAACCAGTTTTTGTTTGGGTTTCACTGACAGAACAATTTGAATTATTTTCATCTTTGTTATTGCATCTTTTTAATCTCAATCTAATTTTGCATTTGGCAGAAATTATTTGCTCGCCGTATTTATCGCTGGTCGCGATATCTTTTTCATACTCTTTAATATCTACTATTAAATTTTCAATTTCATTATTTAAATTTTTTAATGCAATTTCTCTTTCACCTATCATTTCCTGAATTTCTATCATTTCGTCTGATTTTGTATTTTCTATCTCATCTAATAATAAATTCTCTAATTTATTAATTAATTTGGTTACATTAGAGCGTTCCGTAGAACGCTTAGCTTTTAACTTCTCTATGTTCATAGCGAGCAAATAATCAAACAAAATAATTAAAATAATTAAAATTTCTAATTTCATTTAATCAATGTTATAAATAGTAGTTAAATTTTGCTTACCTGGTTCCATATCCAGGCAGCTATCCAATAACGAATCCGGAATTCCAGTCATTATTATTTTTCAGTTTCGTTTTCACAATAAATTATCCAAGCTTTCAAATCCAAATCCAGATAAATTAATATCTAAAGGTAATTTCACTTTCAAGGGATTTCACTTATCCCGAGTTTCGTTCACTATGAAAAAACAAAAAAATATATATATACTGCGCCATGAAAAAATTTGTACCATGAAAATTTGCAGAATCATGTAATCACAAACTCTTTATAATCTATAAATCTATAGTTCTAGTGTTCATTTCAGTCATAAAGTCAGATTGGGAGAGCATAAATACTTTATTTAGCGATTAAACACAAAAGAGAAATTATTTGCATAATATTAAAAACTGATTCACAATTTATAATTATTCATTAATTATTCGGGTGGTAATATTGTTTCTCCATAAAGGAGCCAAGATCATAATATTTAAATCATAACTTTCATGTTCAAGAGAAAAAATTATACTTCCTGTTTAAGACAGGCCGCGAAAACTAACTAGAAAAAAGTAACATTCTCAAAGAGAGAAAAAATCACCTCTCATTTGGCAAAGAGCCAACTACGAGTCGGGGGGGGGCTGGCGAAACGAAACCAAAAGCTACATTCAAACAATATCTCTTCTAAATTTTCAAGCTATTCTAATGATGAGTCTTCTGGACTCTACAACTTCACAAGAAAACGGAAGACTTTTATTGACACAAAAATCGTTTGGTGCATCATTTTCTAATTTTAATGTTCATTAATTTACACTACTTGTATGAATCGATGACATAAATAAACACATACTATATATTCTACATTTCACACTATTCAAAACGCACTGCATTAGTATAGCTTTTTTTTTAATTTGACCTGTGTTCCGTAGTACACCGTGTCATGGACCATTGAACCCCGGGTTCAGAGTACAGTTGTCCATTTTGTCAGTTGCTATTAAAACTAGTATGTTGTGGCCACCACAAGACTTTCTTCTATATTTTCCTATACAAATTCACGCAGTAACAATATTTAAAAAAAAAAAAAAAAAAAAAAAAAAAAAAAAAAAACGGTTTTTTTCATTTTTTTTTTTTTGTTAAAAGTAAAAAAAATCGATAACTTTGTTTTAAATTACCACATATTTATAGTTCAACCATTCGTTTTAAAGGTATTGACGAGAACTTTCGAAAGATACCGATCTTGAAAATATATACCCCCCCGGGGGGGGGGAAGCGATGCCCCAAATATTTTCCCTAATTAACTACTACTATTATCAATAATTCATATTAATTTCACAATCACAGGTTAAGAATAACTCTCATTATGTACATTTATACGAAATTTTTTCCTATACTGCCAAGTTAAAAATTTAGAAAAAATACGATCACAGCGCCACCTGTTGAGCGATTGATCCCCAAATCTAATCAGCCTCAGTTTATGTCAGGGGCCAACTAAATACCAAGTCTGGTTAAATTTCGTTAAAAAAAAAAAAAAAAAAAAAAAAAAAAAAAAAAACGATTTTTTTCTAAGTTTTTTTTTTTGTTAAAAGTAAAAAAAAAAAAATCGATAACTTTGTTTTAAATTATCACAGATTTATAGTTCAACCATTCGTTTTAAAAGTATTCACGAGACCTTTCGAAAGATGCCCATCTTGAAAATTTACTCCCCTCGAGGGGGGACTTCTCCCCCACGGGGGGTGGCGAGGCTCCTACGCATACAAATTTTTTTTCCCAATTGACTATCTCTATTTTAAATAATTCTTGTAAATTTCATAATGATTACTAAAAAATAATTCTCTTTATGCACATTTATACAAAATTTTGTCCTATATCACCATGTTAAAAATTTAGAAAAAGCGGGATGGCAAAGCAACCTGTAAGACAATTTTTACCAAAAGTTGATAGGCACTAATTTATGTCAAGGTACAACTACATACCAATTTGTATGAAATTCTGTGCAGTAGTTCTTGAGATACAGTTGCCACAAAATTTTTTCACACACATACACACACACACAGACAGACAGACAGACAGACATTTTCTAAAAATGGTCAAATCGTGTTCTACAGCTCTCAAAACGTGTAAATTCTTCAAAAACCCGAGGTCGAAAATTTTTACGAATCCAATACTTTCTCTATATTACATATAGAAGAAAGTAAAAATTGCAGAAAAAAAAAGTAAATGTAACTATTGCTTTTGAATGAAAGCAACATAAAACTCAATGTATAGGTAACATGCACACATATTTTCAATACCGAAAAATCATTCTTTGTGAGTAAACACTTAAAATTTCTAAAATTGGTCTATTGTGCCCCGGTCTCCCCTAAGCACAACTATTTATTTCATATGTGCACGAACAGATTTTGTTTATGCATTTTTAAGCTATTGTATAGCTTTTATCGCGGGCTTTGAGCGCGGCGACCGAATCAAAAAATTCCGTAACGAAAAAAAACCTAACACAGTACGACAGACTTCGGTAGACTTCGGCTGTACGAAGCTCGCACGGATCGAGACGAGCTGCTCCGAAATCGGACGAATACGTAAGCAGCTGTTTGTGAGAAAGTATATAGGTGTATAGGTATCTATCATCTATGCACAACAGTGAATAGCTGTACGCGTAAAATTTGTGTATAAAGTAGATCAGATAAAACTTGAATATCCCCATTCGACTTGCAGGCCTTTAAAACCTATTAAATACCTTTTCTCGATTAAAATTTGTTTTCTTATCGGTCACCACGCTCAAAAAGTGTAACTTGAATCAATATCAAAGAAAAAACTTGAATATCCCCATTCGACTTGCAGGCCTTTAAAACCTATTAAAATACCTTTTCTCTATTAAAATTTGTTTTCTTATCATTATTGTTATCTTATCATTATTGTTATCTTATTCATTAATATCAAAGAAAAACCTTGAATATCCCCATTCGACTTGCAGGCCATTAAAACCTATTAAATACCTTTTCTCTATTAAAATTTGTTTTCTTATCGGTCACCACGCTCAAAAAGTGTAACTTGAATTAATATCAAAGAAAAAACTTGAATATCCCCATTCGACTTACAGGCCTTTAAAACCTATTAAATACCTTTTCTCTATTCAAATTTGTTTTCTTATCATTATTGTTATCTTATTCATTAATATCAAAGAAAAATCTTGAATATCCCCATTCGACTTGCAGGCCTTTAAAACCTATTAAATACCTTTTCTCTATTAAAATTTGTTTTCTTATCGGTCACCACGCTCAAAAAGTGTAACTTGAATTAATATCAAAGAAAAAACTTGAATATCCCCATTCGACTCGCAGGCCTTTAAAACCTATTAAATACCTTTTCTCTATTAAAATTCGTTTTCTTATCGGTCACCACGCTCAAAAAGTGTAACTTGAATTAATATAAAAAAAAAAAAAAAAAAAAAAAAAAAAAAACTTGAATATCCCCATTCGACTTGCAGGCCTTTAAAACCTATTAAATACCTTTTCTCTATTAAAATTTGTTTTCTTATCATTATTGTTATCTTATTCATTAATATCAAAGAAAATCCTTGAATATCCTTGAATATCCCCATTCGACTTGCAGGCCTTTAAAATCTATTAAATACCTTTTCTCTATTAAAATTTGTTTTCTTATCGGTCACCACGCTCAAAAAATGTAACTTGAATTAATATCAAACAAAAAACTTGAATATCCCCATTCGACTTGCAGGCCTTTAAAACCTATTAAAATACCTTTTCTCTATTAAAATTTGTTTTCTTATCATTATTGTTATCTTATTCATTAATATCAAAGAAAATCCTTGAATATCCTTGAATATCCCCATTCGACTTGCAGGCCTTTAAAATCTATTAAATACCTTTTCTCTATTAAAATTTGTTTTCTTATCGGTCACCACGCTCAAAAAATGTAACTTGAATTAATATCAAACAAAAAACTTGAATATCCCCATTCGACTTGCAGGCCTTTAAAACCTATAAATACCTTTTCTCTATTAAAATGTGTTTTCTTATCGGTCACCACGCTCAAAAAGTGTAACTTGAATTAATATCAAAGAAAAAACTTGAATATCCCCATTCGACTTACAGGCCTTTAAAACCTATTAAATACCTTTTCTCTATTAAAATTTGTTTTCTTATCATTATTGTTATCTTATTCATTAATATCAAAGAAAATCCTTGAATATCCTTGAATATCCCCATTCGACTTGCAGGCCTTTAAAACCTATAAATACCTTTTCTCTATTAAAATGTGTTTTCTTATCGGTCACCACGCTCAAAAAGTGTAACTTGAATTAATATCAAAGAAAAAACTTGAATATCCCCATTCGACTTACAGGCCTTTAAAACCTATTAACTACCTTTTCTCTATTAAAATTTGTTTTCTTATCATTATTGTTATCTTATTCATTAATATCAAAGATAAAACTTGAATATCCCCATTCGACTTGCAGACCTTTAAAACCTATTAAATACCTTTTCTCTATTAAAATTTGTTTTCTTTTCGGTCACCACGCTCAAAAAGTGTAACTTGAATTAATATCAAAGAAAAAACTTGAATATCCCCATTCGACTTGCAGGTCTTTAAAACCTATTAAATACCTTTTCTCTATTAAAATTTGTTTTCTTATCGGTCACCACGTTCAAAAAGTGTAACTTGAAATTATATCAACGAAAAAACTTGAATATCCCCATTCGACTTGCAGGCCTTTAAAAACCTATTAAAATACCTTTTCTCAAAAAATAGAGTTAGATCATTCAAATTTGGTACATCGAGGTTTTCGATACCTACAAATTGATTGCGGATATTTTTGATATATTCTCATTGCTGATATATTCTCATTTATTCAATAAAAGAAAAAAATTGTTTTCTTATCGGTCACCACGCTCAAAAAGTGTAACTTGAATTAATATCAAAGAAAAAACTTGAATATCCCCATTCGACTTGTAGGCCTTTAAAACCTATTAAAATACCTTTTCTCTATTAAAATTTGATTTCTTATCATTATTGTTATCTTATTCATTATTATCAAAGAAAATCCTTGAATATCCTTGAATATCCCCATTCGACTTGCAGGCCTTTAAAATCTATTAAATACCTTTTCTCTATTAAAATTTGTTTTCTTATCGGTCACCACGCTCAAAAAATGTAACTTGAATTAATATCAAAGAAAAAACTTGAATATCCCCATTCGACTTACAGGCCTTTAAAACCTATTAACTACCTTTTCTCTATTAAAATTTGTTTTCTTATCATTATTGTTATCTTATCATTATTGTTATCTTATCATTATTGTTATCTTATCATTATTGTTATCTTATTCATTAATATCAAAGAAAAAACTTGAATATCCCCATTCGACTTGCAGGCCTTTAAAACCTATTAAATACCTTTTCTCTATTAAAATTTGTTTTCTTTTCGGTCACCACGCTCAAAAAGTGTAACTTGAATTAATATCAAAGAAAAAACTTGAATATCCCCATTCGACTTGCAGGTCTTTAAAACCTATTAAATACCTTTTCTCTATTAAAATTTGTTTTCTTATCGGTCACCACGCTCAAAAAGTGTAACTTGAAATTATATCAACGAAAAAACTTGAATATCCCCATTCGACTTGCAGGCCTTTAAAACCTATTAAAATACCTTTTCTCTATTAAAATTTGATTTCTTATCATTATTGTTATCTTATTCATTATTATCAAAGAAAATCCTTGAATATCCTTGAATATCCCCATTCGACTTGCAGGCCTTTAAAATCTATTAAATACCTTTTCTCTATTAAAATTTGTTTTCTTATCGGTCACCACGCTCAAAAAATGTAACTTGAATTAATATCAAAGAAAAAACTTGAATATCCCCATTCGACTTACAGGCCTTTAAAACCTATTAACTACCTTTTCTCTATTAAAATTTGTTTTCTTATCATTATTGTTATCTTATCATTATTGTTATCTTATCATTATTGTTATCTTATCATTATTGTTATCTTATTCATTAATATCAAAGAAAAAACTTGAATATCCCCATTCGACTTGCAGGCCTTTAAAACCTATTAAATACCTTTTCTCTATTAAAATTTGTTTTCTTTTCGGTCACCACGCTCAAAAAGTGTAACTTGAATTAATATCAAAGAAAAAACTTGAATATCCCCATTCGACTTGCAGGTCTTTAAAACCTATTAAATACCTTTTCTCTATTAAAATTTGTTTTCTTATCGGTCACCACGCTCAAAAAGTGTAACTTGAAATTATATCAACGAAAAAACTTGAATATCCCCATTCGACTTGCAGGCCTTTAAAAACCTATTAAAATACCTTTTCTCAAAAAATAGAGTTAGATCATTCAAATTTGGTACATCGAGGTTTTCGATACCTACAAATCGATTGCGGATATTTTTGATATATTCTCATTGCTGATATATTCTCATTTATTCAATAAAAGAAAAAAATTGTTTTCTTATCGGTCACCACGCTCAAAAAGTGTAACTTGAATTAATATCAAAGAAGAAACTTGAATTAATATCAAAGAAAAAAAAATACTGCATAAATAAAATAAATAATAATTATAATTGCATAAGTTGATAAAAAATGCTATGCAATAGCTTTACCGCGGCAGTCCTCGAGTGCCACACGTATTTTTTTTTAATAGTTTATATCCATGTACTTATATGTTTTTATGCACATATATAAATTACATTTTATGTATTGGTTTCTGATTGATTTTCCCTTTACTTTTTGTGATAAGTGTGGGATATCATAATTTTTAATATTATACTAGCTTTGCTTGAAATATTTTAATTTTTTCTACTCCATATTCACGGAACCTGATAATAACACAATTAATTTCTATAAATATGTATTATTTAAATGATGCGGGGATATTTTATTTTATTTTCTATTTCATTACTTTATATACTTGTGTATCGGAACATGTGTGTTGCAAAACTAGAGCAGATAGAATAGTTCCTTCCCCAAGGCCAGCAATAACTGCAGAACACAAAGTTATCAAATTCTGAAAAATAGCTGGAAAGATTGCGTGACAGTTTCTATGTTGACAATTGTGTGACCAGTGTACATAACATTTCAGAATTAGATAATTTTGTGATGTCCGCCAGAGATATTATGAAAGAAGGGAAATTTGATTTTAAGTGCTGAGAAAGTACAGCTTTTCCTGAAAACCCTTCTCAAGATTCTAAAACACAAGTGTTAGGCTTAATATGGGACAAATACTCTGATACTATAGAAATAGATTATGAACTATTAAAATTTATTAAGACAGAAAAACTAACGAAACGAAAAATTTTGTCATTTATTAGTAAATTTTTCGATCCGACAGGTTATATTGTCCCAGCTTTAATACAACCCAAAATGTTGCTTCAAGCCATATGGAAAACTAAAGAACATTGGGATGCGGAACTTAGTGATGAAATTAAAAATAAGTTTCTCTTGGTTGGGTCAAAAATTTACATTTTTTAAAAGACATAAAAATACCTAGATGAACTGGTGTGACTGAATCGTCACTTCTAAGTTTCTATACATTTGTCGATGCGAACAAAGATGCCTATGCTGCATGCGTTTTTCTAAGATCTGAGTCCACTGATGGTGTGGTGAACATTCACTTATTGCAAGCTAAATCTCGAATGACTCCACTGAAAAAGATAACAATTCCCCATTTAGAGCTCATGGGAGCTACTATAGGAGCAAGATTGTTCAAATCAGTTAAAGATGCTCTGAAAATGGAAAAAATAGAATCCTATTTATGGACTGATTCCTCCACAGTACTCAGTTAGATTAAGCGGCAAGAACAGTGGTCAGATTTTGTAAATAATCGCATAAATGAAATTAGGATACTTACTGATACTGACAATTGGTTCCATGTTTCTGGTGAATTGAACCCTGCTGATATTTCATCCAGAGGATGTGGAGCTAAACAGTTGTTAAAATCTGAGTGGTGGCTGGGACCAGTCTGGTTGAAGAATCCAAAAGAGCAATGGCCTATTTCAGTCATAAATATCTCATGAAGAGAGATTGCTCAGGAAAAAAGAAGAACCGTAGATTCTGCTAATAATATTGAGTTTGAATCTGTTGTATCCCGATTAGCGAGCAGTGTTTCAAAAATTTCAAAGATGGTTAAAATCATAGCTTGGATACTACGTTTACAACCGAAATCTAAAGACTTAAGAAAATATCCAAGTATTACATCTGAAGAAATTGAAAATGCTCAAAAGACACTTTTCGTTATGTACAGACTGAATGCTTTACAGATAAGGAAAGTAAAAGATCTCTCGTAAATTTCCAAACTTATAAAGATGGTGAGGGAATACTAAAACTGAAATCAAGACTTCCTAACGAAAATGAAAACTCCGATTTTATTTTTCCTTTGGTTCTTCCTTCCAAACATCCAGTAGTGAAAAGACTTATCGAGCAAGAGCACATTGTCAACAAGCATGCCGGAGCGTCTGCTCTACTTGTTATTTTGAGAGAACGATTTTGGATTCTGAAAGGAAAAAATAATTATTCGAAATGTTATTCATGAGTGTAATATCTGTAAGAAGCAAAAGGTTAAACATCTTGAAGTACCATTTCCTCCTCTTCCAGAAATCGAACGAAATTATCAGCAGTTTTCCAAGTCTCAGAAGTTGATTTAGCAAGTCCTCTGCTCACCAAGTCCAAAGAAAAAGTTTGGATCGTACAGTTGTCTTGTGTGGTGTTTAGGACTGTGCATTTAGAATTGATTCCATCACTTAGTACGAATGCTTTCATTCAGGCTTTACGAAGATTTATAGCGAGAAGAGGGCGGATTTTTGTGTTATACTCCGACAACGGTACAAACTTTACTGGATTGAATAATGCATTGAAGAGCTTGGATTGGACTGAGTTTCAACGAACGTTTGAAGTAAAGGAAATTAGATGGAAATTTAACCCACCATCAGCCCCATGGTGGGGAGGAGTAGTGTGCATATGAGAGAGCTGGCGCAGTGACTGTTAATGCCTCCCAACCCCTCCATTAAATTTCCACCCACTTTTAAAAACAATGGTGTAAAAACCACCCATTAAAATCACGGCAACTTTTAAAACAATGGTGTAAAAACTATCCATTAAATTTCCACCCACTTTTAAAATCAATGGCGTAAAGACCCTCCATTAAATTTCCACCCACTTTTAAAAACAATGGTGTAAAAACCCTCCATTAAATTTCCACCCACTTTTAAAAACAATGGTGTAAAAACCCTCCTTTAAATTTCCACCCACTTTTAAAACAATGGTGTAAAAACTAACCATTAAATTTCCACCCACTTTTAAGAGTAATGGTTCTATTTTTATCCATTAAATTCCCACCCCCCTTTTAAACAATAAAAAAACCTTAAAAATTTTTGCAAAATGCCTCCCGCCAGGCTCAGAGTATATTCAGTCCCGAATTCGACCCACCAAGCGGGCCCTACCTGATAGGCCGAAATCAAGACTAAATACACTCTGAGCCTGCCGCCCACTGAGGCGTACAAACAACATTGAGACGTACAAGACAACACTGTAAGACTATGACGTCATGTGACGTCGGGATCCCACCCACCACTTATAAATATCGATGAATGCTACTTCATTGGATCAACGACGGAAGTAGCCGACATGTCATTTTTGGCTCCGGCAATAGTTCAATAAACCATCAACCCGGATTGATTAACAACCCGGGAGAGGTCGGGATTTGAACCTGGGACCTTGATGTTAATAGTCCCGCGCGCTAACCGTTCCGCCATGGGTACCCGCTAACATTTATTCATATCTTTTATTTAACCATCACACCGCTAGTAAAAATCTTCAAAAATATAGCTTGAAACAAGTTATTCCCCTCTTATAATGCAAGAATTCTTCGAAATATCTATCGCTACAATTTATCTGATTAAAAAATATTGAATAAAATGCTTATTTAAAAACAATCGCGAAAAATGCATAATAAATTCTACTACTTAAATTCCCTCTCCATATAGTGCTGCCATCTCTTTTTAATTCATTTAATCTCTCATAAAAACTCGAGCCTCCTTGCGTCAGAGAAGAGTTACGCAAAGCGAAAGTGTTTATCAAACCAGGAAGTAGTTCGAATTAGAAGGTCATTGCCGACACTTTTCTTTTTATCATAGCGGGTTTCTCTTCTAGAAAAACGAAATACTGCATTAGGATTTATTTCATTTAAAGAAAACGTTTCTTATATTAAATAAAGGAAAATGAATCCAGAAAGATCTGATATTAAAAAACCTAAATACAGTGTAATTGGACCGTGTTCTTTGACAGATATATTCACAAATAAAATGTCCACACAAGTATATTACGTTGATGCTTATTCTGAGCCATTTGATTCACTAATCTTAAAATATAAAATAGCACTGCAAAATTTACAATTGTCTATTCTCGAAGTTATTGATAAGGAGAATGCTTTTGAAATTGGACGTTGTTTCGAGAAATTAGAAGAAACGTTTGAAAAATTAACTGAAAATCATCTTTAAAAAGATTAAAATGGATCCATTTTTTTAATAGTTCAAAACTATTAAAAAGAAAGTTATTGTTCAAATTGGAACATTTGCGCTGGTAATGACTTCCCGACATCTTTAGTCCCCAAATATACAAAGAAAAGAGGTTTGATATCATTGAGTTTTAAGTAATCTGAAGTCACTTTTTCACACCGTTGTGGTAAAAATAAGCTACAGCCATCCGCTAACAATACAACAAGTTTATTTCCATATTTTGTGGTGATCTCTTTAATCTCACTGACAGGGTATCTTTCGCCGACATTCAGTTCATTCATCTTCTTAAAAGTTCCTCCCAATGAACTAAGTGCGTTTAGTTTATTCAACAATTCCATTTTTCTTTCTTTATATATATATCGCATCTCTTTAAATGCTTTTAATATTGAGGGGGTATAAATTTAATCACTTTTACATCTGATGTAACCCTGAGGTCATTCAATAATTTTATTTCATTCCTGGACAATAGATTATTTTTTAAATATATGATAGCGTTATTTGACAGACGTATTATAATTGAATTTCCGTGTTCAGTAATGTCAGAAACCAAATATTCACCATCCAGTGACCTATACGTTTTAGTATTCAAGTCGTTTAATTTTTTTACAATACGTTCCATTTTCTTTATTTAAGGGGAAAATATATTATATATAATAACAGTTAATGGTTGATCAACCATTAAATGTTGAAAAGATAATTTAAGGCCCCAATTCGGGAGGAATGTCGCTAGGTTCGTATTGTACCGCAGATCTATTACATATGTTTGTCAGAAGGACGCAAACCAGCTTTTTAAAATGGGCTTCGTAAAAGGTTTCGGAGAGCAAATGCGCTTTATAAGTCATCAGGTGACAAAGATCTATTTTATCCAGATGCTTTATGATAAAATCTTCGCTAAAAGTTTGCCACCGCATTAACCTACCCCATTCAAGGTAATCTGCGAATTCCGTCATAAACTCTTCAGTAAGCTTTTGTTTAACGCAAATAAGTTCCATATCGATGTCTTGTATGTGCCGACGCATGAATTCATCGGAGAGTGACTGGAATAATGAAACCATTCTCCAATCTAATTTGGAAGCATGTTTATCCATAAAAGGCTCTGACATTTTTTGGTATCTGGAAACTATTTCCCAATCTAAATATTCAGCATTTCTGTCCATAAAATCCTCTGATAGAACTTGAAACCTGGAGATGTTGTACCAGTTTAAAAGACCTTTGTGTTTTTCTAAAAAGGGTTCTGAAAGCTTCTGATACTGACAGATTACCATCCAATTCACCGAATCTTCGAATTCTTCGATAAACTCTTCCGATAAAGTCGAGTATTGACTTATGAGCGACCAGTTAATATAATTTTTACTTACTCTGATTTGTTCTTCCGACAAACCGCTTTTAGATATTTCGTTCCACTCCATTTATTATATGAGGAAAAATATTTGCGATTATATACACAAGAGAATTTCTACCTGTAGATATATCTCGGGTTTTGGATCGCTCGTCTTAATGTATACTTTTATTTCTTTATTTTTCTCAATGGGAGCTATGAATGCTACTTGGCCCCCCTGGTAATCGATCTCCTTCAGCAATTTATTCGCATTCCAAATTCTAATCATAAGGGGATTATCAGTGTCCTGAAGTGCAAAGAAGGTTATTTTAACCTTTGCGTTATCAGAGAATGACATGAAGGGTCCATTCAGTAAATTATTACTGAACGAGGTAAATGCCACCCTCTGAAACTCCGAGCTGCTGTACCCGCTTTCTGGAGGATCTGCGCATACATAAACATTTCGAGTATATTCTTCTAATTTTTCTACTGTATGCCGAAACCCTATTTCCAAGCTTTTAATCTTTTTAGCAGTCTCCGCCATAGAATTTTTAAAGCTATTGTCCATAGTATCATTATCTCTCTTTACTCCCCGCTTAAAATCCTCTAACTCCACACTGAAATCCTCTAACTTCTCGGAGACAAAGGACTTTGTAGCGGTATCGTTATCGTCTACTGGACTTTGACAGTTCTTCAAAATCTTATGTTCCATATCATAATTACCATCGTTCGTTAATTTAAAGCCTATTCCTGGACGCCCTTGTTTAGTTTCTTCCTCGAAAAGGGGATAATATGCTGCCATTTATTATACGAGATAATTAATTCTTTCTACTACAATATGTGGTTTGATTTCGTTCTCTTTACCATCTGGTGAAATCTCTAATAACAGTTGTTTATCTTTTCTACCAAATATAATCGCCACACAGGAATCATTGTTCGTTTCTAACGGCCTTTCAAGAATATGATGTCCCCCAATGGATAATTTAATTAAAGGAATTTTTCGATGTGATGATCTTAAATATATTATAATTTTCATGTACATCTCACAAGTTAGATTCAAGTCTGGAGTCAATAATTTACTACTGAATTTATTAAATGTTATAGGTTGAAACCCAGCTTCTCTATAAGTTTCAAATTGCTCGGTTGTTGCATGAAATATGTTTCCATCAGCATATTCCTTAGTCACAGCATCTGAATTACTGATTGGATTGGAAACATTCGTCAGTCGTTTATTATCAAAATTGTAATGATCGTTTTGTATTAAAGATGGAACATAAAGACCATCGCTATCTCTTTTTAACATATTATCATCTCTTTTATCGTTGATTTTTATTTTACGATCAACATATTTTTTGGTAACGGCATCTTTGTCATCATTCGGCTTGCCAAGGTTTTTCATTGGAATGTTCCTTGCATCAAACACCCCATCAAGATTTTGTATAAGACTTGCTTCCCTTAAAGCTACAATTTCAGATTTTAAATCTTTCCGTATACCATCCGCATAATATTTAGTTACCGAATCATTTAATTGAAGAGGATGACTTAAGTTCGTTAAAACCTTCTCTTCCATATCATAATTTCCATCATTCGTTAATTTAAAGCCAATACCCGGAATACCAGGAGGTCCCTGTTTAGTTTTGTCATCGAAAAGGGGATAATATGCTGTCATTTCTTTATTTTAATAAAAATTGTTTTTATAATCTTTCGACTATAAAAACTAACAAATTCAATTCGATACAACTTACAATTTTAATGTTTTGATCATGGTGATTTCTTGATTTTTAATGTTTAAGAAGCATTTTTTACGCTCTTGTAAGATGAAATAGAAAACGTAATCCTTAGTGGTGTTGTTTCTTAGCCTCCAGTTGAACTCAATCATCAGGTTATTCGTATCCGTATAGTTTGGGTGATGAGCAAGATTGAAACAAATGATTGGATACAATTTACCGAAATTCGAATAATTGACCATACAGCCTGTTTCTGATGTAATGGTGTTGAGTCCAGATTCCAAAAGGGCTGTGTATAATCGATTATAATCGTTTTTCTCAAAATCCATCATATAGCTGACAGTCGGAACCTTTACATTATTAATCATCAGCCAACATTCTGTCATATCTAAGTGGTCGAATAACATATTGTTATGTTTTGCATTTTCATATCTTTCAGTGTACTGAGGAATTACATACAAGGATAAGACTTCATCTGAAGTAGCTTGTAAGGAATAAGAGCCGCTTGAATTTTTATAGAAGATGTTTGATTTTACAATGCTGTGCTGATTCCAGTTTATTTCTATAGCCTTATCTGATAACCTTAGCTCATTAAATTTTGCAGCAGCCGAATTTTTAAATCTAACATAAGGAAGCCAAAGTGTTAAGTCTTCTACGGTGACTTTATAGACCTTATTTAGCTCGTCTGTGTACACCATATTTTCACTGTGATTTCTCTGAAACTCGAATTTGACCTGGAGTCCCGTAATAACTTTCCTATATTCGCGGAAGAAATCAAATACGTATTTTAATGGGATCCATATAGTTACGATGCTGCTATTTTGGGTAAATTTACGCCTTTCCGCAAATCCGTGATTATGCTTCTCGTTAATTCCTAATTTTTCGAAAAAATCAGTTATTTTAGTTGTATCTGCCAACGTTCCGTCATATTTGAAGGGCTTTCCATCCGCAGTGTCCGACGTATCAATATAGAAGAGCATATTGGTAGCTTCCGAAGTAGAATAATCCGGTGTGAAATTAATTAAGCCTAATACTTGCCGCATGAGAGCAGAATAATTAATGGTGGATTCGATTTCAGTATTTCCTAATGTAAACCTGTTAGCATTGATTAAACCACCTCCATTCACGAGAGCTACATTGTCATTCCCTATTACATTTCCATCACTGTTAACAATTTTCAGTTTTTGCTGTAAATATCCATTTGAGTATAAAATGTTAGCATTGGTATCTTGTATGAAAAAATTATAAGTGGCATTTTCCATTGAGTTATCACTATTTTCACGCCTTACTTCTCTATACTCAAAACTTTCAATGTCATCATCGTAATGATAATCGGTGTTGTCTAATTCAAATATTTTATTCATTTTGTTTATTTATTATAATAAAAATATTTATTTTTCTTAATTTAATAGCAATGTTGCTATTAAATCAAATTTAGAGAAACTTTAGCCCGGTCCCACGTTTTACCTTCTTTGAAAATATTTCATTTAATTTATCCTGCACAAACGCTTTAGCTTGACCTTCTAATGCAGAGCCTTGGTCACGCAGGTACGTAAGGACAAGACCTACAGCATCGGAAAAGAACCCTCTCCCATGCATCTTCTTACTCTTTCTTTGAAGTCTATGTTTATTCATTTCTTTATTTAAAGCGCAATAAAATTATATTGTACTTCTTGCTTATTTAGTGGAATTAAATTGCCTCTGTGATTCGTAATTCTCATTCTGATTCTGTAAACACTATCCATTCGAACAGGGAAAAACAGAGGTTTGTCAAATGACTTTATGATTTGACTGCCTGGACGATTAATATTTGTGAAGGAATAGATGACGTTTGAAGAGTGAGAGCCGTTGATATAGGCTCCCTCAGCGATATCGCAATGTATATAAATGTTGTCATTTCCACCAGATAAGTCAGCAACGAACTTCCCTATTTGCTCACCCTCTTCATATATTTTAGGCTCGAAACCTAAAAGTTTATGAAGATTATTAGTTTTTGTTAAATCGATCTTATACTCCTCTTGTAACTTAATGGCTATTCTTTGTTGTTCCTCGACTATACCAAATAGAATTGGTGGATTCTCCCCGAAATATTTTATCATGTAACGATTCATCCCTTTGATAGTATAATTTCCATCCGGTATCCACAAATCTGTCCACTGCTTACCATCGTAAAATGAAAACTTCTCATCTTTGATGTTATCCCAGGAAACAAACATCGAAAAGGATTGGAGGGCAATCTGCTTAAAGCTAAAAGGCCTGCTATATTCAATCGTAAAGTTTTCTGATTTCTCTGCGTTTTTCGAATCTAATATTAATAACACCATTTATTTATAGAGAATATATTTTTCATTATAGTCACTGGGTTCCTGGGTAAAAGAATATAATACATCCACAACTGATTTACCTTTATTTCTCTCACTAATGTATTTCATGCAAAAATAACCGCATTTGACAGAAGCAGGGTGCTGTAAAAGGCTTGAGTTAAATTCGATTTCTTTTCCTGAACTCTGCAAGTACTTCTTAATATTAGGAAGAATTTTATAAACATGTTCTCCAAAAGGGTCAAAATATTCAACAAAATTATTGTTAGGATCGTTATAGTAACATACCCAGTGAGTACCAGGTCCTGTAGCTATGTCTAAATTAATAATACCATTTTCGAACTGTCTCATTTTCTTAGGTAATAGATCTGAAGTGAAGACGCCCCTAAACCCCTTCTCGTGTTTCATATTTTGTTTAATTACTTCGTTGGATATTCCCAATTTTGATAAACCCCCTTTCCAAAAGGCTTTTTTTTAACACAACCAGATCCGGAAATTTTATCCAAAGCCTTCTTTGCTCCCCATCCGGCCGCACCGCTTGCAGCACCTAATGCTAAGGCCTTGGCCCCCGCAATTAATGCAGGTATAAGGGGGGCTAGAAAGGGTAGAAAACCACCCGTTTTCTTGAGTTGTGTTTTACTGATAGAGATTCGCTTCCCCTTCCCGATTTGATTTATTTGAGTTGGAGTTAAATAGATGTCATAGTTAGGGGCTTTTGTCTTATCTATTTGCAGAGATACTTCTTCCCCTTTCTGGTATGCAGATTTTAACTTAGCGATCTGATGATCACTTAAATGTATTTTGGTTTTTACGTAATTACTCATTTATTTAATAAAAATTTTTTATAATATTGTTTTACTTGCTCTTGGGTCATAGATCCCTCTTTCAACAATGCATCTAATAAATCAGCGACTTGAGCATGTACTTTTTTACTTTTGCTTCCATTACATATTTTATCTGTAATTCGAGCCAGAATTTCCAATTTATCTTCTACTCCTTTACCGAGATATATCTCTTTCCGCTGTAAGTCTCTTAGTCGCTCTCGATAATCTTCTAACGTAATCATGTGATCTCTTAGATAATCAGCCTGAGATATTAAGCGATCTTCTCTTTCCTCATCTTTTTTAACCATTCGAGCAATCTGACTCATAATGTTTCCTTTTTGACTAGCCATTTTCCTGTGCATTTTGTTTACTCTGTCAACTATTTCTTTCAATGTTTCCTTGGACTCATTGTACAATTTTGAGGGTCTTGGAAAGTTATTTTTCTCTAAAAACTCTACATCTAATTCATTATCGAAATAATAGATATCCGTCGGCGGTGCTTGTAAAGGCGGTGGCTGTTCAATCGCTAGATTAATGTTGTCAGCGACATCCTTTATAGCCTTAAGATTTTCTTTTCTAGTGACTTCTTGTTGCTCAAGTTTTTCAGTTACGGGCTTGTGGAAGTCAGCCAGTGATTTCTGAACACCTAACTTTTCTTCAAGTCGTTGTTCGTTGTTGGTTCTAATTTGAGCCTGAAGCTTAAAAACTTTGAGATCATTTTTAACTCCCTCCCTTAACTTCTTTTGCCGCTCTTTTTGTATAGCATTCATCTTTATTATTATGTAAAAAATAGTTTTGCTGGAAGCAAATTACGTTTTTACTGGAAGCAAATTATATTTTTACTGAAGTAAATTTTTAACATTAAATAAAGATGATCCCAATTGCAGATTACACAGAAGCAGAAGAACTTGTCGATGCAAATCAACATTATTTATTACCAAAACACCCTTTCAGACTTCTAATTGCTGGAGCTTCAGGTACTGGTAAAACGAACTTATTGTTGAATTTCATATACGACTATCTCAAGTTTGATAATTTATTCGTTTGTGCAAAAGATATGTATGAACCCAAGTATACTAAACTGAAAGACAATTACACTATGTTTGATGGTGTGGATATTGACTCAATAAAGTATCCTAAAAAGAAGATGAAAATTATGCTAGAGTTATATGAAAGATTCGGCAAGAAAGGAACTTTATTCTCCTCTGATACAAAAGAATTTATAACAGTGGATGACTTAGATCCGTCTTATAAAAATGTTGTTGTCTTTGATGACTGCATGACAGACAAGGACCAGAAGAGCATAGAAGATTTTTTCATCAGAGGTCGGAAGAAAAACGCCTCAATCATCTACCTTTCACAATCTTATTACAGAACACCTATTGTCATCAGGAGAAACTGCAATTACTTTATATTTTTTAATCTTCAACAGAGAGAGATTCAGCAGATCATAAGAGAGATAGATGGTAGCTTGACAAAAGAAGAATTCAGCAGATTATATAAAAAGTGTATGCAACAGCCGTACGATTTCTTTATGCTTGATTTAGTCAATCCGGCTCTGAGATACCGGAAGAAATATTTCATTCCTATAAATAAAGATGGAGGAGTACTTAGAGAAGAAAATTTACGTGTACAGAAAAAGTTACCACCACTATCATAACATCAGTATCACTATGACCGTTAGCAAGTTCGTCTTGAGTTCATTGGGCTTATCCGCATTTGTAATGGTTCCCTTAGCTGCTCTGAGCTTAAGCGTCGGTGTAGTTGAAGTTATTGAAAAAGCTTTGAATATTGTGGAAAGGAAAGAAGAGTACAAACAGTCCTACAAGTTTTATAAACAGCTGCTTAATGCATACAAATCGAATGCAATAACAGAAGAAGAGGTGTACAAACGGGAGGAAGATTTCATCAATAATTTAGTCTACTTACCGAGGGAAAAATACATGAAACAAACCTTATTGAATGGGTATGCATACGTTTGTAAATAATTTTTCCTATATAAATAAATGTGTGGAAAAAAGAAAGGAAAAGGAGCTGTGAACGCAGCAATCAACAATTTACCATTTGAAATGCATCTGCCAGGTCATCAGTTCACAGGCCCAGGAACTCAACTGCTTAAAGGGAAAACTAGGCTGAATCCCGATTTAACATATAAAGATTGGAGTAAACCCATCAATAGAGTAGACGAAAGTGCTTATAAGCATGATGTGTGCTACCTTAAGAATAAAGATACTGAAACAAGAAACAAAGTGTGTGACTCAAACATGATAAAAGAATTGGATGATATTCCCAATCCAACCATTCGTGAAAGATTGGATAGAGCTGTTGTGAAGCCTATTATCAAAGCAAAAAAGGCATTTGGAATGGGATCGAAAATGTATTGTCTAAAATGTAAAACGCACACCGGCACCAAAGATACATCGCATGCCACCTCTAAAAACGGTAGACCTATAATGAAAGGAATCTGTATGAGTTGTGGTTCTAAGAAGTGTCGTTTTTTACCGGTGAAGGGGTAACCGAGAAAGGTTGCCCCGAAAAGGTTTATTACAACCCTGAAACAGGATTTTGCGGCATAAATGAATTGAGTAGAAAAACTGGTTTAAGTCGAAAAGTAGTCTCGGACTTTTTACACAAGCAGGATGTTTACACAAAGCATAAACCACTTATCCGTAAGTTCAAAAGAAGGAGAACGTATGTCTCACATATAGACGACCAATGGCAAGCTGATTTACTGTTTGTCTATAAATTTGCGAGAAGTAAGTACAATGATGGCACCAAATATTTATTAACAGCAATTGATTGCTTCAGCAAATACGCATGGGCTATTCCTCTAAAAGATAAGTCATCTAATGAAGTAACTCAAGCATTTAAAAAGATCTTCAAAGAAAGAATCCCTGAAAGGATCCAGACAGATAAAGGATTAGATTTCGTTGGGAAAACAACTCAAAAATTATTTAAGGATAATAATATCCAATGGTTCACAACGGAAAATGTTGAAATAAAAGCGGCTATGGTTGAAAGATTTAATCTCACTCTTGGTAATAAAATAAAGCTCTACTTATCTGAAAATAACACTGAAAGATACATAGATGCATTGGACCAATTAGTGAAGAATTATAACCACTCATACCATAGAAGTATAAAAATGACACCCGTTGAAGCCAGTCAAGATGAAAACAGTGGTAAAGTGTATCGCAATTTGTTTAATGAAAAGACCATACGTAAACCTAAGTTTCAAGTAGGTGATAAAGTTCGAATATCGATACATAAGTCAACTTTCAGAAGAGGATATCAAGCAACCTTTACAGAAGAAATATTTGTCATTTCTGAAGTTTTAGAGACCGATCCAATCACTTATAGAGTTCGAGATTTAAGTAATGAAGAGGTTAAAGGCACGTTTTATGAAAATGAACTGGTAAAATACGACAAGAAGGACAGTATCTACAAGATTGAAAAAGTCATCAGAAAGAAGGGGGACAAATATCTAGCAAAGTGGTTAGGTTATCCTGAGACTAGCTGGATTGATAAAAAAGATTTAATTTATTTTTAATAGCTGACAAAAGCTATTAAAAGTTCCAATTTAATGCATTGAAGATGGCGCTGCAGATTTTATTATTCTCAATAAGCGTTTTCTTCATTTTGGGTAACTTAACTAGAAGGTGGCTGTCATAACCTCTTTTCCGTAATATCTCGTGTAAGATATAGTCTTTACTGATTAAGTTTCTACGGTTCGGATACAACTCATTGTACTTACTGATGAAAGATGAAAACTCAACCAAGAGCTGATCTTCGAAAGGAAAATTATACATATCTAACCATTTAGAAAGATTTTTAACCGACTTCAAAAAAAGAAGGAAGGTTCTCAATTCAAACCGTATGTTTTTTTTATGTTTGTTAGCTCATAACTTCTGAATGGATGCTCCGATTTTGATAATTTTTGTTTTGTTGAAAAAGTCTTGGTCTGCAATAGGTCCCATTGTAATATCTTAACGATCGAAAGAAAATACAGGGTGCCCAAAAAAATCAGTCCCAACTCTTTTAACTGCTAAACGGCTGCAGCTATAGTGATAAAAATGGTATGTAAGTATAGCAAAGTGGTCCATGCAGCACAAGGTTTAACGCTGCGTCACCTGGTGTAAAACAGCGGAGTTAGTTTTCCTATCTCGAAAACGGTTCTAAAGGAAAAAGTGAATTTTAAAGTTGAAAAGTAGCATCGATTTAGTACAAAAAGACAGTTTAGACATTCATGCTAGCTTTCCTATTTCGGAAACGGTTCAAGACAGGGGGAAAAAGTGAATTATAAAATTGCAGAGCATCATCGATTTAGTAGGAAAAGATAGTTTAGACATTGATGCTAAAAATATAATGCTAAAAACGTGCATTTGTTTGTTCGCAATTTCTTACAATATGCACACTTGAGCTACATCGCACACGTTGTAGCGTAGCTGGTGAGACATACGCTATATAGTTCAAAATACGGTTACTTGATACTTTTTGTTTTGTTGTAAAGATCTTGGTCTGATGTAGATCCCATTGTAATATTTTTGCAATCTAAAGAAAGTAAAACGCCATCTGGTGAAAAACAGCGGAATTAGCGCTCATATCTCAAAAACGGTTCAAGATGGGAGAAAAGTTAATTACAAAGTTGTAGAGCATCATCGATTTACTACAAAAAGACAGAATTTAGACATTATTGCTAAAAATAAAACGCTTAAAACATGCAGTTGTCTGTTCGCAATTTCCTACATTGTGCACACTTGAACTACGTTGCACACTTTGCAGCGTAGCGGATGGCACGTATACTCTGTGGTTCAAAGTACTGTTACTGTAAGCGGTCACATGCTGGTGGAAAACAGTGGAGTTAGCGTTCCTATCTCGGAAACGGTTCAAGACAAGGGAAAAAAGTGAATTATAAAATTGCAGACCATCATCGATTTATTACGAAAAGATAGTTTAGACATTTATGCTAAAAACAGAACGCTTAAAACGTGCATTTGTTTGTTCACAATTTCCTATTTTGTGCACACTCAAACGACATTTGTTGTAGCGTATGGGTATATGTTGTAGCGTAGCGGGTGACATTTATGCTGTGTAAAATTCAAAGTATGGTTATTGTAAGCGATCACATCGATTAACGCATAGACGTTTTAAACCGACTTCATAAAGGAAGAGGTTCACAAAACAAACCATGTTTCTGATTGTTGTTGTTGTTGAAATTTGTTAGCTTTTAACTTCGTAAGAGATGATTTAATTTTAATACTTTTTTGTTGTATTGATCTTAGCCTAAAATAGGTTTCATTATGATTTCATTAAGATATAAACAAATTACAGAATACTCACAAAAGTCTGTTCTCACTCTAGCTGCTGAGCGCATGCAGCTACACTGGTAAAAGTAGTATGTATGTAAGTATCGATGTTGAAACTTCTGTCCGTCAGCTGCAATGCATATTTTGCTCTTTGTTTGAACTTTAGGCTGCGCAATTTCCAGCACAGTGGGTGACACGTATTCAGTGTAAAGTTCAATATATATGCCTAACAGAATTTTTGGTCACTAATACAGCGTAACCGTCCTTTACATTTCTAAAGACTTTTTAACTTAACGTATGTTCATTCAACAGATAGTTTTTTGCTCATATCCGATAAAGGCAAGAAAAGTGACACAACTTAAAAATGCAGCATTTGAGAAAAATCAAATTAAAAATAACTTGATTAGTATAAAACTGGCACAACTGTCTTTCGAGTGGATAACTTTCTAGATGGAGATGTAACTTTTTTGTTCACATTGGGTGCATTTCATGTATTTTTCAGTGACATAAACCATTTTTTGAGTTATGTCACTTTTCTTGGAAGTTGTGATTTGTGAAGCTGCCGTCGAACGTCTTCTGATGTTCTGCTATATGAATAAATTTTCACTGAAAAGAGAAAAATAAAATCTTTTTGTAAAAAAAATAGAACCGACTCCAAGAAATGGGAATGAAATGAAATAGTAAATTGCGCCTAAAAGTATAAAATAATTTCCTTCGCCAAACAACCTATAACACTACAATTAATCATAACTTTTGAAGTCGGCGCAAAATTAAATAAAAATTGATAACTTTATTCAATACAAAAATCGAATCCTATTCAATATACACATCTCACATTGTCACCTGTAAAACGCAGCCGAAAACAACTTTGATTCAAGAAAACAAATAAGATTTCGTAAGCAGCAAAAGTTGGCGAAGATCCTGGTATCCGACGTCCTTGGTGAAAGGAAAATCGCAAAATGTTCTGGCAAACATATTTAATTTCTTTAGGATATCATGATTAGTTTGATAAGGTATATTAAGAGAGTAATCAAGAATATGAAACAATACATCGTACAATATATATTATGAAAAATACATCTTGCGTGCATGTTTTGATCGCCAAATCCAAAAGCCACCAAGTATGATAGTTATCAAAGTTATACCAAATTTGCAAAGGAAACTCTAACTTCGTAGAAACATAAATACCGCCTTGTAAGGAATGTTCACTGTTCTATGTAGATGCTACTAATAAACCAATTGTATACAGTGATAAAATAATAAAGGAAACATGAAAATGGATCATTCGAGACAACAGCTTTTGTTGCTACCGATCAAAAAACAGACCTTTAAAAACTAATTAAATTTTATTTAATTTTGCGCCGACTTCAAAAGTTATGATTAATTGTAGTGTTATAGGTTGTTTGGCGAAGGAAATTATTTTATACTTTTAGGCGCAATTTACTATTTCATTTCATTCCCATTTCTTGGAGTCGGTTCTATTTTTTTTACAAAAAGATTTTATTTATTCTGCTATTCATTTTAACTGTCTGCGCCTTTGCAAAATATAACTCTGCTAATGTGATAGGAGGTTTATTGGGGTTATATCTCAGCTCTTCTGCACAGAACTGGCAAACGCACCAACCATCATCATTCTGAATTACATAGCCATGCCTACACTCTTGTGGCAAGTCAGATAGCCTTATCACTTCCATCATGTTTATTTATTTTAATAAGTCTTCCTTTTAACTCCTTTTAAATTTGATTATACCTCTTCAATATTTTAAGCATTTAAAGAAAAGGATTGTAGTATATAGATATAGATAAAATGGATTTTCAATCAAAAACCGTCCGACAGTTGCAAGATTACTGTCGAGAAAATAAGATTCGGGGATACTCGAAACTTAAGAAGTTGGAGCTGATCGATCTCATTCACTATCATAATGGCTTCTCTAGTTTCCATAATGACTTGTTTAGCAAACCAAAGAAGAACAGAGTGCTTAAGATCAGGTGCTGCGGTAAGTTAATTAAGGAATCTAGCATAGATAAGCACTTACAAACTAAAGCTCATCAAAACTATAAGCCCAAGAAGGCCTGCCAGGAGGGGCGAGATCATAGTAGCCACAGAGATGATTTTGACAATATGCAGAGGCTGCATCATATGACCATTAACCAGCTACGTGAATTTTGTCGAATGCGTGGCATCTCAGGCTATTCAAAATTACGGAGGAAGGCAGACATCATAGCACACATTGAAAGCGCATTGTTCAACCGTCACTTCAAATTCGATTCCGACCTGTTTTCTGATTCGCGAGAGAGAAGGCTATATGACCTCCATGAAGTTGAGACGGCCTTTAAACCTCGTTTGAAGACGTACGACCTTCAAAATGAGCACAACCTGATGCTTCCCAGAGACTTTTTCAACGATGTCTCATCACTAGTCCGGGGTCTCATCACAAAACATCTAAAGAGACTGCATGGTCTGAAGGTTAATTTCCAATTTCTCTGTGACTATGAAAAAGGGAAAGATGAAACATTGATAGAAATGGAGAAGAACTTCAAAACAGAAAATGAAGTCATCTTAGAATCAACTGATTTGGTAGCTTATTACAGATCAGTTATCCAAAAATTATTGACAGAGATGGAGGAGTTTGTTGCAAGGGGTTCAGGTTGGACGCTTTCTAGAATTAAAAGCCTTGAGGTGAGGATCAATAAATACAACCCACTGAGAGGATCATCCTACATTGATTTACCGAAAAGAATTAAAGCTAAAAAAGCAGTCATTAACGTACAAAATGACGATAATAAGTGTTTCATGTGGGCAATACTCTCTGCACTGCATCCAGCGGAAAAAGATGCCCAAAGAGTCACGAAATATAAACAATATGAAAATGAGCTAAAGTTCGAAGGCATTGAGTTTCCAGTGAAGATGGAAGATAGAGTATTTAACAGGTTCGAAAAGTTGAATAACATATCGGTGAACATATATTCATACGAAGGTAATGACATTTACCCATTGAGAATCACTAAAAATAAGAAAGACAAACACGTCAATTTGCTGTACATAAAGAATAAGGAAGGAAACAGTCATTACTGTTGGATAAAAGACCTCTCCAAATTGATAAGTGGACAAGTGACTAAACACAACGGAAAGGTATTCACCTGTGAGAGATGCCTGCTGTATTATTACTCCGAAGAGGATCTCCAAGCTCATGAAACGGATTGTAGGAAGAATACGCCAGTAAAGATTGTAATGCCCAAGGAGGACGAATCTCTGCGGTTCAAAAACTACCAAAGGTCTTTACGATTACCCTTTGTGATGTACGCAGACTTCGAGTGCTTGACAAACAAGATAAACACCTGCCGCCCTACAAAAGACAGCTCATTCTTACATAAATATCAAAAGCATGAACCTATGAGCTTCACTGTCTACATCAAATATAAACACGCAGACTATAAGACACCAATCACATACAGAGGACCCAATGCCACCAAACTGTTCTTTGATACAGTGAAGGCTGAGGCGCTAGCGATAAAGAACATTTATGATAAGAAGCAACCCATCAAAATGACCAAAGAAGATGAAGAGCATTTCCAAAGGACCCATGTTTGCCACATCTGTGACGGAGATATCAGGAAGAAACCTTCACCCTATTCACCCAAGGATGAACCAGACTTCCGAAAAGTCAGAGATCATGACCATCTTCTCGATCCGGCGAAATGTGAATCGAACTACAGAGGACCTGCTCACAATCTTTGCAACCTAAAGTACCAAGAGCCTTCATTCATTCCGGTGTTTATCCACAACTTATCTGGCTACGACGCCCATCTCTTCATAAAGGAGCTCGGTGGGGAGAAAGGAGACATTGATGTCATTCCGAACAATGAGGAGAGGTACATTTCATTCAGTAAGGAGGTCGGGGCAAAAACTATAGAAGTAGGCGATGGGAAGAAAGCAAAGGTACCTGGTATAAAGTTGAGGTTTGTCGACTCGTTCAAGTTCATGGCCGCTAGCGTCGACAGTCTTGCGAAGAACGTAAAGGAGTTCAGGGAGACAGCCAAGTATTTCCCCAAGGACAAACTGGACCTCGTCACCCGAAAAGGTGTCTATCCATACGATTACATGGACTCATGGGACAAATGCGAAGAAACCAAGCTGCCCCCACAAGAAGACTTTTACAACCAATTGAATGAGTCACACATAAAGGAGGAGGACTACGAGCACGCTAAAACAGTATGGAAGGCCTTCAACATTAAGACATTGGGTGAATATTCCGATTTGTATGTGAAGACTGATGTACTCATCCTAGCCGACATCATGGAACACTTTAGAGATGTCTGTCTAAAGACCTATAAGTTGGATCCTGCATGGTACTTCACTGCGCCCGGACTCTCGTGGGACGCCATGCTCAAAACCACAGAGGTCGAGCTAGAGCTATTGACAGACTATGACATGATACTCATGCTGGAAAAGGGGACCAGAGGAGGCATCTCTCAGTGCTGTAACCGATATGGGAGGGCGAACAACAAGTACATGAGGGACTATGACGAGAACAAGAAGTCTAACTACCTGATGTACCTTGACGCCAACAACCTTTACGGATGGGCTATGAGTCAATACCTACCGCATGGTGGCTTCAAGTGGAGCACTGTGTCAGATGTGACCCAAGTAGCGGATGACTCAGATAAAGGATACATCGTAGATTGCGACCTACAGTACCCGACCCATCTGCACAACCTCCATTCAGACCTACCTTTAGCACCGGAAAGCAGGATGCCTGATGGCTCAAAACAGCTAAAACTACTGACGACCCTCTATGACAAAGAGTATTATGTGGTTCATTACAGGGTTTTGAAGCAACTGTTGCAGTTGGGCATGAAGCTCAAAAAGGTGCACAAAGTTTTGGAGTTTCAGCAGTCTCCCTGGTTGAAGAGGTACATAGACCTGAACACTGAAATGAGGACCAAGGCAACCAATGATTTTGAGAAAGACTTCTTCAAACTGATGAACAACTCCGTTTTTGGCAAGACTATGGAAAATATCAGGAAGCGACTCGATATTAGGCTAGTATGCGATCCCCAAAAAGCGGAGAAGCTAATTGCTCAGCCCAACTTCAAGGGAAGAACCATTTTTGACGAAAGATTAGCCGCCGTGCATATGAACAAGACGAAAGTGATTTTTAACAAGCCAATATACGTCGGCATGAGTATATTAGATCTATCGAAGCATCTGATGTACGACTTCCATTATAATCTTATGAAGCCTAAATACGGGGACGATATCAAGCTATTGTACATGGACACTGACAGTTACATCTATGATATACAGACCGAGGACTTTTATGAGGATATGAAAGTAATGATTGACTACTTTGATACATCAGATTATCCAGAAAACAATAGGTATGCAATGCCTCGAGTAAATAAAAAGGTCTTGGGGAAGATGAAGGATGAGCATGCTGGAAAAATTATGCAAGAATTCATCGGATTAAGATCTAAAATGTATGCCTGTAAGACTGAAACAGACTTGGTGAAAAAATCCAAAGGAGTAAAGAAATGCGTCGTGAAAAACAGGATAACCTTCGAAGACTACAAGAACTGTCTATTCAAGCAAGAAGTACAGCACAGAACCATGAATCTTATTAGAAGCACAAAACATGAGCTTCACTCTATACAAGTAAATAAGATTGCCCTTTCAGCAAGTGATGACAAGCGGCATATACTATCAGACGGTATCCATACCTTAGCTCACGGTCACTATGCAATTAAAAAGTAGATATTTTAATAGTTTTCGAACTATTAAAATATATTTCAGAATTCATGATTAAGTATCAAGCTGCTCTCGACCAGATACTTTTCAATTTGAATGTCGATATGAAAACAAGAGCAATTCAATATATTGCATGCAGAATAGTGCTTGTATAACCTTCCATTTTCATGAATACAACTTTTTCTGTTTGAGTGTAACTTTAAGCATTCCTTTAATTCAAGCAGAATTTTAGCTAGCGAAGGCTCAAATTTCTCTATACTTTCCTCTATTTCTTGTATTCTCTTTCTTATGACAATTGCATTAATAACAGCTCCCCTTAACATTGTGTTTCTTTATTCAAGACCACTTCTCTTTAACTCCTTTATTTCAATGCAGCAGAGAGGGTGCGTTGGTTGAGGGACTTAAAACGGGGTGCTCGCCGAAGAGGGGACCCTGCCGTCGCGGCGACTTTTCGTGAGTTAATTATTATGGACAAAAATAGCGCCATCACTTTTCTGTAAGGGGGTGCGGTTTTAATGGGGAGGTTAGCACCCATTGTTTTTAAAAGGGGGGTGGGAATTTAATGGATAAAAATAGAACCATTACTCTTAAAAGTGGGTGGAAATTTAATGGTTAGTTTTTACACCATTGTTTTAAAAGTGGGTGGAAATTTAATGGAGGGTTTTTACACCATTGTTTTTAAAAGTGGGTGGAAATTTAATGGAGTGTCTTTACGCCATTGATTTTAAAAGTGGGTGGAAATTTAATGGATAGTTTTTACACCATTGTTTTAAAAGTTGCCGTGATTTTAATGGGTGGTTTTTACACCATTGTTTTTAAAAGTGGGTGGAAATTTAATGGAGGGGTTGGGAGGCATTAACAGTCACTGCGCCAGCTCTCTCATATGCACACTACTGGGAGGGTTTTAGGAAAGACTTGAATTCTCAGATTTGCTTCGAAAAAACTTAGGAAGAGCCTCTCTGACACAAGAAGAACTACATACGCTTGTTTGTGAATCTATAATGAACAATAGACCGTTAATATACATATCTGAAGATGAAGAACTAAATGTTCTAACGCCTTCATTGTTCCTTCAAGAATTACGAACATGTGATTTACCTGACTTGGATCAAATTGAGAAAACTGACGTTGTTGAAAGATATAGATATATTCAGGGAGTAAGAGAATCCTTGAAGCAAATATTCAGAAGAGAATATCTGGGTTTTCTACGTTCGTCGATCCCCAAAACTCACGACACAGTTTAAGTGGGTGCTATAATCTTGATTGGCAGCGACGATAAGAAACGTTTATGTTGGCCCTTACAAAGGTCATCGAACTCTTTCCTAGTAAAGATGGAATTGCTACACTGGTTAAACTTAAAACATCGAAAGGAGTTTTACTACGACCAATCCAGAGATTCTATCCTCTTGAAAACACAGAAAGACTTGAACAGCGTGTGCCAAATCCTACACCGCAAACGAATGATAACACTGGTGAGAAGCCTAATGATGGAGCTCCAATTAAGACACGCTTTGGCAGGGTAGTGAGACCAATAAATCGCCTTGCTGTGCATTTTTAACATAAGACTATTAACTATATAAACATTTTTTGTTTTGTAGAAACTGAACTCTAAATATTATTTTTTAGTATTTTCCTTTTTTTATTAGTAGATGTTTAATGTAATTGATATATATTGTCATTTGTAAACCTTTCTATTAGTATCTTTCAGTGTCATATTTCTGTTGAGCATCTTTCAGAACGCTCAATTGGGGAGGATGTTGCAAAACTAGAGCAGCTTGAATAGTTTCTTCCCCAAGGCCATCAATAACTGCAGAACAACTAAACTCTGCTCCAGTGGAAGCGGGTGAAACCGGAATGGTTCTCTGTTTTACCGCTACCGGCGAAGGTAGAAGGAAGTTCTGATAGTTATGTCACTTTTGTGCGAGTATTTTTTGAATTTACTTTAATTTTTCAGGTGATTGCACCACAGAACTTATCTTAATATGTTTCAGCTGTTTACCTCATGAACTCTAAATGAACTTTATCGACCAGAATCAATTCAAACTAAGGACTTTTCTCTGAATTATTATTTTAACCTCTCTCGCCCTTTGTCGGTCTTGGGATACAAGCCTGGCGAAACTTTGTATTTTTTTTTTTTTTTTTTTTTTCAATAAATTTCGGAGTAGTCCCCTTTGTCTCGACATTGAATCGCTCAACATCGCTCTAATAGCGATGAGCGAGGGCTGCTCCCTGTTAAATAAATATATTCCTATTGTTGTAAATACAAATATTTATGTTCAGTAATATCTGTTGATCGTAATTTGTGAAGTGTGTGTGCAGTTTGATTAAAAATATTGAAATTATTTTATCGTTCTGAATGTTTCGTTTTCAAGACTCCAACCTGATTTATTTATTAAAAAATGATTAGAAAATCAACAATGTGTGTGTTCGCAATCTTCTTTTATAAAAAAAAAAAGTAATAACAAATAAATAAATAACGTTATGCATAAAATAGAAAAATATTGCTTTTCTCAACGTTACCAGATTTAGATATTACTTTATTATTCCAAATTTATTACGTTTAAAACACTATTATAATAAACATAATTTCCAATACATCAAATTTAAATTAATACATTTCATGAAAAAATAAATCACCGATACGGATAAAACGCAATCTAACAACACAATTTTCATAATAAAATTTTATCATAAAGAAAAACATGTCACATATATTATAATTATGCATTTATATGAAGATATAAACCATTGCAGTTTCTGAATAAAATATGTACAAAACCGTACTAAATCTGCTACAAAACAATTTATTTTTGTTTTTAAGCAAAACTGATAGTAACGCTGATAAATATCGAGCCATAGGCGTATAATCATTTCACAGCATTAGGAAATTACATAGTTCCTCTTGCATAACTCACTTAGTTTATGCTTGAAGGATTCACAGATTTGCGAGAGAGCTCAGACGCATATCTCCGGGCTTAATATGTCTTTAATGTACAGTCCCAACGCATTGAAAGTAAATCATGCATTAGGAATATATATCTACATTAAACATGTAAGTTACTAAAACTAGTAAATAGGAACCCCCCCCCCCCTTTCATTAAACGCGTCCCTCCGTGTACATTGTTTGGTATTTCACAGCTTTTGTTAAATATTTATTCTTACTTTAGAATTTTCTTTTAGATTTTATACAGATTACAAAGGTAAATACTCTTTGGAAATTCCAAAGAGGAAAATATTCTATGAAAAACAAGTGTTAAAAATAAGTAAATATATATATATATATATATATATATATATATATATATATATATATATATATAGATATATGATTATTTTTGTAAACGGACGATTAATTTAATTAATAATATTTTAAAAATGGAAAGATTATTAACCCTTTAACAGTCCAATGTTTTTCAACAACACGCCCATATAACTCATAAGATACAATATTTTGTTTCACTGCAAAAAATAGATTGAAAATCAATATATGAATAATATGAATATTTATCCAGCATACATATTTCCAAATACGTTGTATATAGTTGTTTTGTGCTGGTTGATGCTTTCTTGTACGTAAATATTGTTAATGGAAAAATACACAAAGGATGTGGACAATCCTCGATTTACATAGAGCGTGTAACTGAGAAATACGATTACATTTCTGGAAAAAAAAATACATAACATGCAATTTTCGAACCTTCACTTATTTGATACTTCAGTTTGTAAAAATGACTTTTTTTTTTTTTTTCTTTGCTGGAAAATATTTTATTTGTGAGGAAATAAAATTCATTTTTGGAATCACCATCATCCAAAACATAGAGTTTAGATATAAATAAAAAAAGTCTTGCGACTGATTTATTTTCTTTTCACTCCATTTAATTTTCTTATATATATATATATATATATTTCTTTCCAGATATTTATAAATAATGGAAGTCGACCTTACATTAGACACGATAAGATAGGTGTGATTACAGAATGAAATCAAAATTGACTGCAACAACTCACTGCAGCAAACTGATAGCAATATTTCTACCAAAACTTAAAATAGGCTATTGATATTAATGATAAACACAAATAAGCTGTGAAGTTTTGGATTAGAGATTAGTTTAAAATCCAACCAATCATGTTTTCCACATTTTCTTATTATCAAATTGAATTTATTTACATATCAAAAAATACTTAATTAAAAAATAATTATATAATATTTTACATAAAAAAAAGTACCATACATCAGTGTGAGTTTGGCCACATTTATGAACTTTCCACAAACTTTTTTTTTTTTTTTGCTCAATATAGTCCATAATAACATAATTTCTTAAGTAAACATTATAAAACGTTTTATACTATAACATTGCTGAATACAAATATTAACCATTCATTCTTATTTATAAATTTATATATCCACCACAGGATCAAAAAGTCACAGAAAAATAATATATATATATATTATTTAAAAGTATTTACCGTAGCATTATGAGGTTTTCACTGAAATGTCCAGAAAATAATGGGATATTTTTGTATATAGGGGAAAAAGAGGACATAAAAAATTTCACAGGAAGTGCTCAGTTGCAACAGAAACTAGATGAAATGATAGTCAAATTGCGTCTATTCTCGTGAATTTTAATGTTTTATAGATGGCTTACGTATGTTAACCTTCAGTATTTGTTGGTCAGTAAGTTCTACATTCGGCTGACCACATGTCCTCGTATCTCGAGGACAGTCCTCGAAGACTACCTTCGTCCCCAGAAAATTACCACACATTTGGGTACGCCGGTTATAAAGTTATTAATGTTTTATTATATGTATAATAAATAAGCTGAAATAAGTTTTTTAGGTGCATTCTACATAAAAATTACTAAAATTTTACAATTTAAAGTGATTTATTTATTTATTTATTTTTTGTCCACAAAATTCGATGAAAAAAATATGGCCATTCTATTCTACATACCTGACTGCAAATTAAAAACGGCAGATTCTCCAAAATTAATGGTCCAAGAATTCAGATTACACTGGCGTGCAAATAAAAATTCAAGAATGTGATCCACTATACTATATCACTGAAGAAAAATTAAATCTTCATCTAGTTGTTTGCACTATATACACAGGCAGTAGAATTCTTATTTTGGACATCATACAGGTCTAAATCAGAGAGAACATATTACTGGTATACTTTGCTGTTATCTCTTTCCGTCACAGGCCGCGCGATCGAGCGGGCTAGACATTCACATACATTTTTTTCATTTGGAGTGTCGTGTGTAATAAAAATCCGAAACAAACTATAGAAAGTTTAAAGTACGATTTCCAATTAACAGATGGTGGTTGTAGTCGATGTTCTTTTTCAGCCGGTATATCATTGATTACGAATATTCTAATTTGAAAATGTCGGAATAGCAGAATATAAATTTTTTTTCACATAAACGTGCATTAACGGGATTATTGCATTGAAACTTGTATGAATTGAATGTAAACTGAAATATAAAACGAACACTATATACACTCCTTCTCATATTTATAAGGACACTTTACGTTTTCAAAGAACTAATGTAAAAATAATTGTGAACAAGATTATACTAAGTGCACTTACTGTATCTAGTATTCTAAAAACCAAAACTGCTATAATTTTTTTAATATGAAACAAAATTAATAAAATATAATGCAATATATTTTTTCCTCCACGTTTTTAGAGGTTCATAATTATAGGGACAATCAAGATTTTTTCGTTTTTTTTTTTTTTTTTTAACTTACTAGCGGATAAATTACAGTTGACGTGCGAATTTGTTAACTACTGGGCAAGATTAATTCATATATAAGCCTTCAATTTTTTTGGATCGATATTACTGATAATTCCTCGAAAAAAGAATGTTCTTGTAGTGAAGTATGATAAATGTGTCTTTTAAGTGAAAGGATAATTTCAATCCGCCAAATTTCTAATGAAATTCGAAGATCTAAAATTGCTGAAGAAAATGTGATCAAACGTTGAACTGCTGGTTCGATAGGAGAGAGATCTGATGCAAAACCAGAGTTGTTTTACAGAGATCGAAGACTCTGTACTAAGAATTCCTCTTAGTGTTAATATAAATCATTAATATAAAATAAATCATTATTACTACTCATAATGACTGCTGCTAAATTTGCTCGTAATTTTTAACAAATTGTTGGGGTCCATATTTATGCATGTTTAAAATAATTAATAATATGTTAAAATGAATACAAACCTGTAATAATCAACAAGCATTTAATGGGGGGAAGAATGTCTGTGTTAAAGTTGAATAAAGACAATATTAAATGGTAAAATATTGCATTTTTGGATGAAAAACATTTTATTTTTGATTAACCATATGGTTTTAACAGTTACTGGCACGATCTGAAGATAGCGCAAGGAAGAGCAGATTTTTTAAAGACAGATATGAATGGGGCATTTTAAAGGTGGAACTATGGTGCTCTGGGGAGCTGTTTCTACTAAAGACAGAATGAATTTTTTTTTTTTTTCTATTATTATGAACATCAAGAGAATATCTGCAAATTTTAAACGTGGAATTCTGAAATTTTTGTTAGTTTTTTTTTTTTTTTTCGGGGGGGGGGGATAACATTTTTTTCAACAAGACTAACATTTTTGCTCTACTTCTAGAGGAATAGGAAACAGTTTGAAGAAAGAAACTTCTGTATTATTGCCTTTCCCATGGCCTAAAAGTTAGAAAAGTGCATGCAAGTGGAAAGCATTTTTAAATAGTTTATATGTTTTCAGACTATCATCTATGCTGTGTGAAATGGTATTGAAACTGAATATTAAAAAAAAAATATGTATATATATATATAACAGAAAGAATGTCTGACTGTTTCACCCTAAAAAGAGACCCCATAAAGTATTAATTTAAAGAATAACTGACAAAAAATTACTAAAATTCGAGCTGTCCTTATAATTGTGAACACCTTAAAAATCTTATTTTTGGCAGTATTTAAAGTTTTTTAAGATAGAAAAACGATAAACTTTTTAAATATAGTCTATTAATGAAATTCAAATTAATAAAAAATATATTTGTTTAAATAATAGTGTTGAGTGTTTAGTTAATATAGGAAAACGGGTGTCCTTATAATTATGAGAACCAGTATATATCCTTGTTTGCATGCACAAGGAATACAACTCATCTTTTTATCTATCATAAAAGGTAATTATCAATATATATATATATATATATATATATATATATAATTGCTTGGATACATATTTCTAGTTTGTTGTGCCAATAATTGTAAAATAATAAAAACAAATATTAATTATACACATTTTATAATGCTTGTAAGATTTAAGATTTTGTCACCCACACGAACGTGAAAATTGGGCTTTATCAATTTAACTCACTGCTGCTGTGAAGATAAGTGTTTGCCACCTGAGTTTCGTTTCATCCTTCAATATTTTGTATGAAAGCCATAGTGAAAATGGAATAAATTGACATTATATAAATATTCTGGATTTCTCGGTGAGTGTTGGCTAGTTGTGTTTTGAATAATTTATTACTTTTTTTTAACAATAAAATTTTCTAATAAATTTTGAACATTTTTCTAACTTTATGTAGCAACAACAACAATAACAAGAAAAAATCCAGGTGCTTTCATAAAGGAAAAAAAATATATACATCACACAAGAAGAAATTATTGAATTGATGAATAAATTAGATTCTAAACTTAGTTATTTTTCGAATATTAACGATACTGGGAACAAACATATGAATAACCAGTACTAGAAGGAGAATCAAGTTGAGATGAGTATGATATAGAAAACCATGGATATATATCTTATAGAAATACGATTTTGGACCATTCCATCGTCATCAAAATTCTCCTGAACCTATTATTGAGAGTTATGCCACCGTACTAGTGATGATGAAGATGATCATGTTAAAATTTCATTGGTAAAAAAGCCCAAATATTACGATCCATCTGCCTAGAAACCATACCAGGACAAACCAAATGACATGTATGAACATTTCCCATGCGTTAAAGACATTTCCAGACCTCGAAAATTCAGAAATAGAAACTGTTTAAACAGTTCAAAAACACGATGTGAAAAATGCAACGTGTACGTATCAAAACTGAAAATATCTTTTAAAGATTTTCTTTGTAAGCAAACATCAGTCACTAAAATAATAATACATGAATGATTTCCTTATTTGTAACAATTTTATTTCAGCACAATTCGTTTCTTCTATGAACTTTTAGAGCCAGAAAATGTATAAATCTTTAAATTTACAGGTGATGATTTAAGAGGAAAAGCCCGACTTGCAAGATCATGCGGGTGCTCTCCATGTTCAAAACGGGGAACATTTTTTTTTCACTGTCATTGGGTCCAATATATAGTAAAAGAACAACATAATGTAATATTTCGGGTCGGAAATGGTTAAAACGTCTCGTTCCTAATTTTGCAATCACCAACAGTGTATTTGACCAATTGGAGTTTAAATTGCCTGTTATATTTTAGAGCAAAACTTTTTTTTTTATTCCAACTTCGATTTCATAACCAGATTCACCATACACAAGGTGACTTTGCTAAGACACAAGCAGATTCAAATGATATGATAATATGAAATGAAAGAATAAAACACCTGGATGTTAAGAAAACGCAGAGAGTGGAAATTTCCACGATTGTAAAGAACTTCCATTCGAGTAAGCACTTCTTCGAAACAAAGTATTGTAAATTGATCCCAATTTAACTGTTTTAATTTATCTGCAACAGAATGATACCATCGTAATATATATATATATATCTTAACGCAGCCAAAGAGCAAACACAACTATGAATGGGGGGAAAAGCAAGATGACACTTACAGAAGCATTTTTTTTTACTAAAGGCGCGGTGCACATGCCACAAGCATTGGCCTGGTGGGCCGCCGAATTCCTAACCATTTGTGAAGGGGCAACCAATGGACAGTCATCGCTACCCCTAACAGGGACAACACAATTATGTCGTCTCCGGGATTTGAACGCAGGCCCAACCGTGTAGGAGTCAGGGACGCTAACCAATACACCTTCTGGGCGGTACTTTCAGAATCTAACATGGGAAATAATGAAGGAGCTGCAATTAATTATCCCTTATTATTATTATTATTATTGTTGTTGTTGTTGTTGTTGTTTGTGAGAGCTACTTAAGAAACAACAAAAGAACCTTTAGTGGTCAGATGGACATCTACACACAGAAAACAAATTTGTCAGTTGACAGTACAGAATTGACTAACCCAAACAGCTGACTAGAAAACTTGAGTTACAAAGTGCACTAGCTGAACTAGGCTCCAAAACAAAACCCCAGACTGAGAAGGTTAATATTATCCGTTAAGACGGCTATATTTGATGGTATTAACCTTCCTAGCCTGGGGTATTGTTTTGGAGACTAGTTCAACTAGTACACTTTTTAACTGAAGTTTCCTAGCCAGCTGTCTGGGTTAGTCAATTCTGTATTGTCAACTGACAACTTTTTTTTTCTGTGTGTAAAGTAGTACTGTTTTTAATGAGATCTTTAGTTTTATAGATTATGCGCAAGGATGGTGTATTGTATAATATTTAACATTCTTATTTAAAATATCAAATAGACAAATTTTGACATAAATCATATTTATGTTGGTAATTTCCTTTCAGTATGAATACTAGATGCATTCAAAAAGTTTAATCGAAATTCATTAAACTTAAGCAGAGATCCAGGAGGAAATTCCCACTATTGCAAAATGGTGTTAACAATTCTCAAAATTAATTGCAAAATTTGTTTTTAATTAGTTTATGCCCTTTATTAGAAATTACTAAAATGTATCTTTTTTCCTGTTCTTCAACAAAAACTCGATGGGTTTCTACAATAGTAATATATTCACGTTGCATTACATTCTGTTTTCTTGGCAGTTTGTCTTACACTGTAAAACATTTTGTGTAAAATTACAAAACAATATTGAGCCAGCTTACCATGTAGAGAAACACCAGGACCATAAAAAGAAATGTGACCAAATTTACCTGCGTAAGTGTAGCATAACTTGCAGGGTTACGCAGTTACAGTTGGTAACATTTCTCTGCATTAGGGTGGATCGAAAAACGCGTTTTCTCTCCAATACAATTCTAATAGAGCGAAAAACTTGCGCATAGGCATAATTAAAAATAAAAAAATATTTTTTTTTTTTTTTTTTTTTTTTTCAAAATTTGAAATCGCGCAGAAGGCCTAAAGTTACCAAAAAAGTCAAAATACTGGAAAATTTAACAAAAAAAAAATGCAAAAATTACAAAAAAATACATTTTTTGTTCTAATAGTGAAAAAAGTGTTCTTAAGAGTGTCCTTAATGCATACAAAATATAATTAGACCCATTCTTGTTTTACTGAATTCGCGCAAAAGGCCTAAAGTTGCGGGTTGTATCGTAAAAAAAACGATATTTCATGATTTTCGACGATTTTTAAACATGTGCCAAAACCCATAAAAGTTTTATTTTTAATTTGTAATAGTCTAAAAACCATTCAAAATAGTTTTCCCAATTCATAAATAATACTTTCAGACCTGTTATTTCTTAATTGTATTCGCACAAAAGGTCTAAATTATAGTATAAGTTAAGTTATAGAGTCCCGTAAAAACGCCGTTTTCCATATCTGATGAGTGTTTATTTAACACATTAAGGTTTGTAATAAGACTCTAACAAGTGATTTACAAAAAATGTATTAGCCAAACATATCATATTGCAGCTTTCAGCTCATTTCATCATTTAATCTGTGCTGAAATGACCCAGGACTCACGGCGAGGACGTGGCTCCAAGGCGAGTCCCACCTCCACCCTACCCAATGAACCAACCAGGGTGAATTTTATTTACAATATTTACAGTAACTATTTACTTTGTACAATGCATATATGTTCGTTGTAGGCAAAAGGTTATTTAAGTAGAAGGCCCTTTGAATTCTGACTTTGAATTAAATGTGGGCATCAGCTGTCTTCATTTTAAAGTCGCTCTAATATAACCATCGCGATTTTCATGCCCGCACACTTTTTCTGCTGCTTCTGTAACCAGTTTTACACACCTCAACTGACTGGGTGTGGCATGGGAATTTGAAGTAGTTAAACTCAGGTAGCCATTTGTCTTTCAATAAAGAAGCCATGTATTCAGTTGGCATCTTGGACAGTAGAGGCGGACATTTTAACGAGTTACCTTATAGGCATTTGTTTGATCACTTGGATGGAACGACAACAAGACCAGCATCATTTAGCGGTCCAGTTGGAAAACAACTCCCTGTTGTAGATTTTGAGGCGATACAATCAGAAGAAGTCATTGATATCACTAAAATCGATCTGAGTAAAGATCAGAAGTATCTCCTAGACATTGTAAAAGCGGTCAACACAGGAATCTGTAATCCAGAATTGGTTGCTAGTGATCCTGGACGCATCAGTAACTCTCGTTGTCTAACCTGTGCTAACCGGGTTTTAAGATTGTATGTATCCCAAACTAGTCCAACAATTGAGTTACAGACTCTTGCAAATTACATAGTAAAGTCACATGCACCTGTTTGGTTTGATATAAAGAAAACCTGCACTGTGAAAGATGGACCGAAGCATATTTTGAAGGTAGTTAAAACAACCACGCATCTACCGGACAATATCAAGCAAATCATTGATCCAGTAATTCAAAGGAACGCATTCTTCTGCCACCCTGAAAATATGATGTCGGCTATGATAATGGTTGAGAGACCACACATTAGAGAACTTGGCTACAGGAGGATCCTTAAATCCAGAAATGATCCATCAGCTGAAGGTTATATAAGAGACTTCAAAACACCTTCAATAAACTTTAGTGCAAACGACTATACCGAACTAATATATTGGTCAATCTGCAAATTAACACCACCGCCACTACTGTCCAAGATGCCAACTGAATACATTGCTTCTTTATTGAAAGACAAAGCGCTACCAGAGTTTAACTACCTCAAATTCCCATGCCACACCCAGTCAGTTCAGAGGTGTGTAAAACTGGTTTCAGAAGCAGCAGAAAAAGTGTGCGGACATGAAAATTGAGATGGTTATATTAGAGCTACTTTAAAATCAAGACAGCTGATGCCCACATTTAATTCAAAGTCAGAATTCAAAGAGGCTTCTATGTAAATAACCTTTTGCCTAAAACAAACTTATATGCATTGTTCAAAGTAAATAGTTACGGTACATATTGTAAATAAAATTCACCCTGGTGGGTTGGTTGGGTAGGGTGGAGGTGGGATTCGCCTTGCAGCCACGTCCTCGCTGTGAGTCCTGGGTCATTTCATCACAGATTAAATGTTGAAATGGGCTGAGAGCTGCAATATTATATGTTTGGCTAATACATTTTTTTGAAAATCACTTGTTAGAGTCTTATTACAAACCTTAATGTGTTAAATAAACACTCATCAGATATGGAAAACGGCGTTTTTACGGGACTCTATAACTTAACTTATACTATAATTTAGACCTTTTGCGCGAATACAGGTAAGGAAAAACAGGTCTGAAAGTATTATTTATGGATTCGGAAAACTATTTTGAATGGTTTTTACACTATTACAAATTAAAAATAAATCTTTTATGGCTTTTGGCACATATTTAAAAATCGTCGAAAATCATGAAATATCGTTTTTTTACTATACAACCCGCAACTTTAGGCCTTTTGCGCGAATTCAGTAAAACAAGAATGGGTCTAATTATATTTTGTATGCATTAAGGACACCCTTAAAAAACACTTTTTTCCCTATTAGAACAAAAAATGTATTTTTTGTAATTTTTGCTTTTTTTTTTTTTTTTTTTTTTTAATTTACCGGTATTTTTAATTTTTTGGTAACTTTAGGCCTTCTGCGCGATTTCAAATTTTGAAAAAAAAAAATAATAATATTTTTTCATTCAGAATGGCGCCTATGCGCAAGTTTTCCGCGCTATTAGAATTGTATTGCAGAAAAAACGTGTTTTTCGATCCACCCTACTCTGCATAGTTGTGACAAGTAGACTGTTTCAATATTGTTGTGTAATATAACAAAAAACGTTTTACAGTATATAGGCAATACGTAAAAATATAAAGTCAGTTTAATAAAACGTACGTAAATTTTAATTGAAATTTCAGTTATTATTCGGATTCAAAAAATAGATGACTTTTTAATGGATAAATATTTCATAATTTTTAAATAGTATGGCCTGACCAATGTAATCTAAATATGGGATATAAATATATATCTTATAGATCGCAAATCAGGAAAAACAACACGGTTTTAGTTTTTAAAACGTCTCTACATTTGTTTAATTATTATTTTATTTTTTTCCTTAAAATGCGTTCAGAATTCGGAGTATGATACTTCTTCATCTATTTCTTTTTGCATAGCTTTGATTTTAGTTTTCTATATACTTTTAAAAAACTCTTAACCCCTTTTCTACTATACTTCTTAGGATATTTAAGTAATATTATAGAAATGCGTTACTTTTTTCGCCCTTCCACGATCTACTAATTAAAATATGAAATAAAAATAGAGTGTTATTTTTGATTAAAAATTAAAATATGGCACAATTTTAAATATTTTGACGATTACTAATCTGTATTCATATTATTAGCAGATTGGTAATATCCAGGGACGTATCCAGAGGGGGAGCTCTGGGGGCTCCAGCCCCCTCCCCCCCCCCCGAAATTGTCTGAGACAGTTTTTTTTCATGTTCTACTGGCCAGACAAAAAAAAAGTAAAAAAAAATGAATTTTTTCTCCACAATATCTTTTTTTTGTTGTTATTTTGTTTGCTTGTGAAACCTTATTTGTTAGCAATTTTCTGTCTTGTAAAGTCCAAATTACCGAAATGCATATTAACTCTTTGTAAAAAACACTAAAAAGAGATCTTTATGGTACTTATTGTTGAACACTGTAATATGTCTCCTTTCTTTTAAACACTTCTCTTGCAAGAAATTGCGTTCTAATTCCATTGGAGACAAAAGATTCGTCATTAACAAAGATCACAGTTGCATATGGGACTTCCAGTTTTGTTAGTTATGCACGTAGTATACTTTCCATAGAGTATAAATTCTAACAAAAAAAAAACAGCCAATATAAAGTCTACTTTACAGAAAGACATGTGATGAAAGGTGGTACTATCTAATCCTACTTAAAGCAAAAATGCCAGTAATCGCATCATAGAGTATAGCATTCAGTATTCATATTTGCAGCGAGGCAGATTTTCAAACGAATGTCCATATTCCCAAACCAGACTGAGCTTTGGCTGGACCAGACTCTAGTGGGTACATGCAGTCCACAGGTTCTGTCAAAGATATTCCGTATCAATTTACCTTGTTTTCCAAAAGGAAACTGAAGTGTTAAACCCACTTGCGGAAAAAGCCATCATATGTGGCCATGCTTCATCAGCTTCATTCAAACTATTTAACTACTACCGTCATCCGTCGCCATGCACCTATAACTAAATAACATTTGCAAAAGGAATCAGAAGGATTACCACAACGAATCTCCCAGGGGGAAAAATCAATCGCATGCGATTGTATAGCCCCTAGCATTACAACAATTATTCGTCAACACAAAGTCAGAAAATTATTTGTAGCTCTCTGCGCTCGAAAGAAGAAGTAAGGTATTGTACCTACATTGGTTTGAACCACAGCTTGCACCATAGGCCAAGTGAAAGGGAAGAGGGAAAAGTTAATATATATATATATGCGTATATAAATGTATATATATATATATATATATATATGCATAATGTTGCTGTTGGATATATCTTGGCTGTATAAAAAAAGAAGCTATAACTAAAAAAAAAAAAAAAAAAAAAAAGAAAAGTATTTGAAACATGGTTGTTTCGAACGTAAATCATGCAACATATACCATTGAATTAGGACGTCAGTCAGTTTTTGGTATGTTGAATTTGAATGGACTTAACTTTGCACTAAAGCTAGACAGACAGCATATCAACGGTCTAGAATTCATTTCTAGGTTAATCGTACCATCACAATTTAAAATCTCCACCGAGGAGATTTTCCCCAACTTCAGTATACCTGAGCTATTACATTTACAAAACATGGAAGACACAACGGATTTTACGTGCACCAGATACCATTAATCTACATGACAGTCTTTGGATTGCATTAATAGCCCAATCCTTCAATTACGAGCTCGACTCCTAATTAATCGGACAACCGTGAGTCCAGTTTTTGGGGATTTTCTCCGTTTGTCAGCGGTTTATAACATCACGAATTAAAGAACTCTCTAGCAGAGACTTGTGCATTTTAAAGGTCTAGTTCCATCAGTTTCAGGCCCAAGGCACTTTTTAGAATTATTATTATTGTTAAATCTTTTCTTGCCATTTCAGATTTTAGGAATATTAATTCCACTGTTTGCCGTCATGCGGCGTTGTAACCGATATTATTTATAGCGCATAACCATTTTACTATGCCTAGATACTAATTTTTAAGGCAATAACTTACATTTTTTTTTTAAGTTAAGGTGATTGGGTGGGGTGGGGGGTAGGAAGACAAACTTTAATGCACACGCTCTTGGTGTACATATGTGCGGGTGCACGACGATCAACTGAGTGAAAGTTGGGCCCCTTCGAAATTTTTTTCTGGATACGGCCTTGATAATATTGGCTGGTTAAATAATTTCCCAGATCTATGAAAAAACATACTTTTTATTAATTTTTATTTACCTTCTAGCAGGTTTCGTTGCAATTACTATCATGCATGTTAAAACTAAAAAACATCAATGGAGCGCCCTACATCGATGTGCATAAATCTTAGAACACACGAAACTCGGTTCCGCGGCAATCACTATCACGCATGCTAAAACAAATAAAAAACATCACTGGACACCCCCACCTCAAATCAATGAAAATAAAATAAACCAATCAAATATCTCTTAATTCCTCATAATGTAGCTCTAGTTCAACGTAAAATACACTCAAATCAATGAAAATCAAATAAACCAATCAAATCTCTCGTAATTCATCCTAACGTAGTTCTAGTTCAACGTACAATACACTCAAATCAATGAAAATCAAATAAACAAATTAAATCTCTCGTACTTCCTCATAACGTAGCTCTAGTTCAACGTAAAATACACTCAAATATATGAAAATCAAATAAAGCAATCAAATCTTTCGTGATTTCTCATAACTTAGCTCTAGATCAACGTAAAATACACTCATATCAATTGAAATTAAATTAACCAATCAAATCTCTCCTAATTCCTTGTAACGTAGCTCTAGTTCAAAGTAAAATACTCTCCAATCAATGAAAATCAAATAAGCCAAACAAATCTACCGTAGTTCCACAAAACGTAGCTCTAGTTCAAAGTAAAATACACTCAAATTTATTAAAATCAAATAAACCAATGGAATCTCTCATAATTCCTCAAAACGTAGCTCCAATTCAATGTAAAATACACTCAAATCAATGAAAATCAATAAACCAATCAAATCTCTCCTAAGATTCTTCATTGAGGGTCATTATAGAAATGGGAAGTTTTATTTTCATATTTGTATTAATTAAAAGAAAATTAATCAAAAATTCGAAAATCTGACTTCGGTATGCACAATGATCCTTCGGAGGGCACCTTTGTATTAAATCACGTGACTGTCCGAGCTACCGTTTTCGAGAACAGTGAAATATACATATACAAATATTGCTCACTTAATAGTATAAGATTTAAGTCTGATATTGTTAGCACTTTTTTTAATATAAGCATTAAAACACTTTGCTAATATTTTAAACTAAGGACTACATTTTTATTTATTTATTTTTTTTATATATTATGTTTATATTATAATTCGAAATTCATATTTTCAGACACCCCTGTAAACACTGTCAAATTTTGCACTATTATCGTTTTTGCTAGAAATTAGGATTTAAAATTACTTTGGGAGGAAGAAGAGAAGAATCGTAACGAAAAAAAAAAAAAAAATCCTTTTCAATTTCTCCTTTAGATACTATCCCTGAAGTAATAACGATTACAGTCGGTTTATTTTCTGTAATTCTTTCTTAAAGCAAATAACACCTTTCTAGCAAAATTCCTCTATATCTTTTTCTATCCTTTTTCTAGATATTTTTATTTATTTATTTTATTTTATTTCGAAAAATACTGGAATTACACTGTTAGAAGTCATTTCTTCGAGTAAAAAGAAGTTTTCAAGTGATTATTTACATTAAACTGACATCGATGTATTGACAAATTTAACATCAAGCAGTATAATGATTTCGTGAGAAATTTTGAAGGAATTTGAAAAAAAAAAATAGGTGTCATTTTATTTTAGGTATGCGCATGTTTCTATAGTTTATATTTTTGTAACATAAAGTAATTGAAAGAAAATATTTCAGCTGATTGTATAAGACACAAAATGTTTTAAATAGCTTTTTTTTTTTTTTTTTTTTTTTTTTTATCATACTTATTTAAAAAAAATAAATAAATAAATTCATAGATTTTGTTATATATTTAAAACCAATTTTTCTATGCACAAAATTTTTAATTTTTTTTTTCTTCCTTTTTATTAACGATATTTTATTATTTACCAATTATTTACTAATGTTTAACTCACATTTATAATTTAATCTAGTTTAAATCTAAATTTAAAATTAACTCTTTATTGAAAATTCATAAAATTCATTGAAATATTATAATTAAATATGTGTGACAGAACATATATACCATACTCAATCATCAATTTCATCCTTTATTAATCCACTGTAGGGTGAAGGCCTCTCTTAGGATATTATATACTGCCCTTTTTTTCTGCAATTCTTCTCCATTCTGCTCATCCAAACTTCACAAATAATCTCTCTAACGACACAATGGTCACTTCCTTGATCTTTTCATATCTCTTGGTATCCAAAATAAAACTTTGGTTGTCCATCTATCACCCTTTCTTCTCACAAGGTGCCCAGCTAAAATCTATTTTAACTTCTTGACACTAGAAATAACATCAGTAATTTTGATTTGTTTCCTAATCCAAGTGATTCGCTTCCTGAATCTTCTGCTAAATCCTAACATGCATCTCTCCCTGCTTCTCTAGGTTGTTTGCAGTTTTTGTATAGCTTTAAAAGTTAATGTCCAAGTTTCTGAAGCATGCGTTAAAACAGGCAAAGTGCACTGATAAAAAATTTTGCTTTTCAAAGAAACTCGGAGATCGCTTTTGAATATAACGTTATTACTTCCAAATGCTCTCCAAGCAGTTTTAACTCTGTTGTTACTTTCTTCCATGATATTTCGTTCATTGTAAGGACTTGTCCCAGATAAGTATAACTGTATACCGTTTCAGTTCATCCGCATCAACAGTGAAAAATATATGCATATATACTCTAATGTTTGTGAAAATTTCAACAGCAAGAAGGAATGGAAATATCAGAATAATATTTATTGGATACACATATTATAGTAGAAAGAAAAACTGATTGAATTTTCAGAAAATTTGGATTAAAATGTACTGTGAAAACAGTACATAAAGCAGCGACCTCTGTGAGCAATGACTGCACTTATTTGTCTAGGCAGTGAATCAAAGAACGATTGGATGACATGCATGGGTAAAGCACTTCATGAAGCTTCAACAAGATGCCACAATTTATTGATCGTAGTCACTAGTGAGTGGTGGGGAGGGACAATCGCTTTTCATTGGTGCCAGATTAGGAGAACGCGCTGGCCAGAGCAGCAGAAGAGCACATTCTGCATCAAGGAAGGTCCGGACAATACATGCAACTTGCGATCTTGCACTGTCCTCTTTAAGTATTACTCTTTGGAGGCCTTAAATATAGGTAGAGTGGCGGGCCTTGACTTGTCGTAATGGCTGATATTCAGAGTGGCGAGAATGAAATCAAGAGGTGATCGAGACGTGTATCCAATGGTATCGCATACCATGACTCCAGGTGGTCACCCAGTATGCGGCTACCAAAATTTTGATTACCCTCAAATCTACATCACTGATATGGACGCCTTTAATATTTGACGACAAACCTGGAAGCAGGAATGCGTAAAGCCTTTCAGAAAAATCGCAATCCTGTTTAAGGCATCAGGATTTCCTTATCCATATTTAACGGTATTGGAAATAATGCACATCACCAGCTGAGATTCGACATCGTCACACTGTCGAACACCTGCAGTGATGGCATGGGATCCCTTTAGATACACGACTCGATTACATCTTGTTTGCATTCCCGGCACTCTAAATAGCGTTCATTAAATTTCAGGTGAGTTAAGGCCCGCCCATCTGCTCTATATTTAGGGCCTCCGTAGCGCAATATTTAGGTCGGATAATCCACGACCACAAGTGTTCTGCATTGTCTGAACCTTCCTCGATACAGAATGTGTTCAACCGTTGTTCCGGCCAGCGTGTTCTCCTAATCTCGCACCAATGAAATTGACTGCTTAATCGTTGAAAAGCGAGTGGCCCGACACCACTCACCACCAACTGCGGTCTATGAACTGTGGCATTTTGTTGAAGCTTCATCAAGTGCTGTACCCTAATACATATATCTTCCAATTGCTGTTCGATTCAATGTCTCGGCAGATAAGTGTTGATATTACTCCAGATCTCGCACAAATGAAGATGACTGTTTATTCGTTAAAAAGCGACAGCCTCCGCCCCCTACTACTGACCAGTAACTACGATCGATGAATTGTGGCAGCATATTGAAGCTTCATGAAGTGCTCTACCCGTACATGCAATCCAATTGCTATTTAATACAATGTCTAGGCAGATAAGTGCTGTTATTGCTCCTAGAGGTCGCTGCTTTATGTTCTGTTTTCCCATGATATATTACTCAAAACTTCCTGAAAATTTAATCAATTGTTCATTCTACCATAATGTATGTGCCCAATAAATATTATTTTTATAATCGCATTCCTTCTTGGTGTAGCAATTTTCACAAACATGAGTGTATATATAAGGAAATGTTTTCCTTGTGTAAAGAACGGCAATTTTTAACATTGTACATTTTATTCCTGGTGTCTTATATGCTATTTAGGAAGGTTTGTGTTAAGAATGCAAAGTGATTTTTTCGAAAGTTTATTAAAATTTAATGAATATTATAATGAATATTATAAGGAATATTAAAGATAATATTATGATATAAATGAGAACTGATGTGACATTATCTTTCAAGTAACATCTTACTGCACTTCAAATATGTCAAATTTATTCATGCATTGTGTAAAGGTGTCAAATGATCTTGCTAGATTAGTGACTTTATATTACGTAGGTATAGTGAATATTTGCTTATATTTAAATCTAATATTTTATCTTAAAGCTATTTCATTGGTTCATATTTATCGACTTTAACACGTATATAATTTGTGTAATTTAAGAGCAACTTATACTTTAATAATTCTTATTCAAGGTGCTGTATAAATATAAAATTAGTAATTTAATTCACTTTTAAACAGTTTAAGTAAAAAAATGAAATTGAAATACATAGACAAAGTGATATTATGCAAAATATAAGAATAAAATAATAGCAAACTTTCAGATTATTTTATGCTTTAATAAGATTCAATGAAAGTACTGAATAAATTTCAAGTCTATTATCAATTTAAATCACTTTTAAAAGTTTTAAAATTTATAAAATATAATAAAAATATTTTTTAATGAAATTTTTTATTAAATACGCAAAAACAAAGCAAGTAATGAGCTTGAAAAATTATAATTAGCCAATTTTAATATTAATTTACTGTTTAATCAGTTTAATTAATCAAGTAAATATCTTTAAAAAATTTTATTAATTTAATTCACTTTTGAATTTTTTAAATTTAGAAAATTTTTAATATATACATATATATATACTTTTAAAGTTAAATTGTTAATTAACACGTAAGAGGAATAATACGTTCTGCAAAAAAATCAACATGCTGAATAATTTTAATGTTTGTTTTTATTCATATTTAAATTCTTTAAATTGAATTATAATACAAAAGCTAAAAAATATTATAATTAGTTACATAAAGGACAATATAAATTCTGCATATATATGCATATCTGATAAAATTTGAGATTACTTTACAGTTTAATAAATTTTATTAAATTTGAATAATGTTGATATTAGTAATATTGAAATGCCCAAATTTCATAAAATATATCTTTATAAATATTTTATTTAAACACAATAAATGAAAAAAAGAAAGTGAAAGAATGTAAAGTTTTGCATTAAAGAACAATCGAAAAAAAAAAAAAAATCTGTAACTGACATTTATAATCTAAGTTGTGGTTCTAGTAAAAATAGTTCCATGCCATCCATATAATTCTAATCCCCTTTGAAAACGAGTTTTAGAAAACCTCACTAGAATACTATAGAATTTGCCTATATTATCGACGTCAAACTTATTTAAATATCTCTACAAATAAATGTGAATACAAGAGGCAAGTTTTAGAAACTACAATCTTGGTTTGTGACACAGTTCTATAAAATCAAGTAAGAATTTTTCACAATACATGATATTCAGAATATTCAGAATATTATTTCATCATCTAGAAATGTATGAACTAGAAATTAGTGATCATTTTGTCTGTTCAGCTTATTGGCATGTCTTATACCCATAGATCTGAAATCTATATTTCTAGCTTAGGGATTTAGAAAATGACCTTTTACTCGTTCTATGGGAAGGCGGTATATATATATATTTCTCAGTGAATAGTCTTATTTTAATTTTTTTAATAGTTACCAAAATAATTGTATTTTATTGGTTTATTAATTTTTTGCATGTCATACCTTGCTTATAGTTGAAATTTTCCTGTAACATGCAGTTTATGAATAAAATAAAATGAAACTTTTATTTCAAGAAAAAAATTACTATAGCATTATACCAAGGCTTGTAGTACCAGCTTGTTATAGACAATTTTCCACCCTTAACTATTAGTTGCTTCCATTTGCATGAAGTAAGTAATAAGTATCAAATAATAAGTGATTCCATTGATCGAAAATTGTGTTTAAAAATGTCGTAAAAATATTCGTACAATACATAATTGTACGCTTTAAAAAAGTAACACGATATTTTGATTGATTATTATTTTCTATTTATAAGCATTACTTGTATAAACAGATGCTTGTGTCTGTATGTACAGGTATCACTTTAGTATATGAAAAATTTGCATTGATATTCATAATCAATGATGTTTTGATGTTTTTTTTTTTTTTTTTTAAGTCTATTGCTTTAACTTTCAATCTGCATGTAAACATTCTCAGAAAATTATTTTATCGCAATATATTTAATATTATTTTTATCTTTCATAGAAATTTAAAAATGTTCTCGAAAATAATAATGAATGTATAATTATGTATTAACGGATACACATACATTTTTTCATTCAGTTTAGTAACAAACATTTTTTACATATTTAATTCAAATAATTCTTTGTGTGTCAGTCTAAAATATACCCATCATTTTTCTTCTTGTTCTTGTTCTTCTTTTTTTTTATGGTATAATTTGAAAGAAAAATAAAAATTGTTTCAGAATATCTTATTTCTCTTGATGAGTGTGTGTGTATATATATATATATATTCTGTTTATTGCCAAGATAATTAAAAAAAGAAAAACCGTATAATTATTATTTGTTTAAAGGCAACATCTAAGTTGAAGATAATTCTGTCACATTAGGAAACAGAAAATAAAGATTTGCTAAAAGTTTTTCGATGGTTTGCTATCATATTTTCTTACCTTTTAGCACAAATAAGACAAAATAACTACTAATACAAGAATTAATGATCTCAAGTGAAGAATATTTTCTTTTATTCTCCGTGGTAGTAGAAATTATTCTTGTAAAAAAAAAAAAAAAAAAAGAAAGAAAGAAAGAAAGAAAAAGAAAAGAAAAAATATATAATGTAAAATATAAATGACTTCACATGATATTATAGAAGTATTAAAAAAGACAAATGTGACATAAAATGAATAAAAAAAATGATATCGGAAATATTTCTCAAACAAGGGAAATATGAATGCAGAATTAAAAGAAAAAAGTAGATTACAAGACCTATTATTTTCTGGCGTATATTTGTTAATTTATATAATGGAGATAGTATATTTTTAATGCCATTGCTAGTATTTTCATGTATTTTCCAGCCTCTTTTATAAAATTCAGTTTCATTCTATCTTGAGAAAACTTATCGTTTTCTTCATTTAATATTTCCCAAAATTTTTATAACTAATATAGTATTTTATGGGCAGGAGAAGATTTATAAGTAAGCCATAACTCTAATATGACGAGGCGTCTACATTTTAAACACATAGAATTTAATGGATGACTAAGACACTTACAGATGAAATATACAAGTTACACAAACGACTACATTTTTAAGGCTGATCTGTTTTAGCAGAGATAAAAGTAAAGAGAAATTAACAGATCACTGATTGGACAATACAGTTTACAGGTACATGTACATTTACGTGACGTCACTTACCACAAGACCAATAGATTGAAACAGGAATACAATGGCGAAATACACCACAACTCTCCTGCCCTTAATTCCGTATACCATACCTGATGGGAGGTTTTCTTACTCTAGATGATCTTCTTACAACCTGTGCAGAAAAAGATAAGTTAGTATTTTTAATGTTTGAATGTTCAGATTTTAGTTCTTTATTATTTACAGTACTGTTGATATTTTTATCACAGTCAATTTCTCCAGGATTTGTAGACACTGATCTACTGTCGGTTGGTACTGGATCTGGTGTAATGGAAGGATCGGTTGGTACTGGATCTGGTGTAATGGCAGGATCGGTTGGCACTGGATCTGGTGTAATGGCAGGCCTCCTACCAGACTTAGATTCTCCATCGCTTTGCAGGTATAGTTCTCTGCCATATTGCTGGAGAACTCGCAATTCCGTATGGTAATCGCGTAAATTGAAATAAGCCTTTAGGAGTGTTAATCGTAAGTAATTCTTGTGAATTTTCCTCTACCGGTAAATGCAAGTATGCTTGATTTAAATAAATTTTTGTAAAATGTAATCCACCCCCTAAAGTTGCTAATATATCCTCAATTTTCGGTAGCGGATATTTGTCAACCTTTAAAAATTTATTTACCGTGACTTTAAAATCGCCGCATAAACGGATTTTTCCATTAGATTTTACCACCGGAACAATAGGTGTTGCCCATTTACTAGTACTAACAGCTTTTATTATCCCTTCATTTTCTAATCTTTCCAATTCTTCATTTACTGCATTCCTTAATGCATACGTAACTGTTCGCGATTTACAAAATATTGGTGATGAGTCTTTCTCTAAATGTAATTCAGCTTTAACATTTTTAATTTCACCTACGTTATTTGTGAATAAATCTGGAAATTTATTCAGTAAATTATTTAAATTTTCCGAGATTTGTACTTTGTTTACCGGAACAGTTTGTAAATTGTTTGGGAATATATTAAATGTAGTTATCCAATCCCTACCTAGCAATAAAGGAAAATTGTCTTTTTTAACTAAATATAACTTAACATTCCTAGTTTTATTTTAGTAAGTTACATTTACTCTAACAAATCCCTCGGGCTGGAAAATTTCTCCAGTAGCTGTTTTTAATTGTACACCAGCAGGAAACATTTTATGTTCTGGAAATAATCTCCGATAACGATTTATCGGTACAGCGGAAATCGCCGATCCTGTATCGTGCTCCATTTCTGCTTTAGCACTATTTTCTATCAAAACCCAAATTTTTATAGGTTAAGTGCCTTCAGATTGTAATGATAAAATGTCTACAGTATCAAGAACATTTACATTTTTCTTTTGAGTAACATTGTTTTGTGCGTTCCGACACACCTTACTCAAATGACCGCGTTTTTTACAAAAATTGTCAACTGCATTAATAAATTTACAAACATTTGCTAAATGAGAGCTATTTCCACAACGATAACAATAAGTTTTACTTTCATTTGCACTCGCAGATTTGTTCACATTTTGTTTACTTAAGTTATTTTGAGAATAATTTTGTTTCGGTTTCCTAGCACTAACAGAAACTTTATTCAAATTCAAGTTCTTATTTTGTAATTCGATCATGTCATTTTCAGTACTTTGCATAGTTACGGCTTGTTTTACTGCTTTTTCAAACGTTAAATCTTCAACCTGAGACATTAGTTTACTTTGGATTGTTTCATTTTTTAATCCGCGTAAAAATTGTTCTAACAAATTTTCTGACAGCGAATCGCCCGTAAACGCGCAATGTGTTGTAAATTTCTTTAAACAGACACTAAAATCTTGAACAGATTCAGAGTCTCCTTGAAAACATTTTCTAAATTTAATGCGTTCTGTAATTTTGTTAGGGATCTTACACAGATGTTTTGTTAAGACATCTACTAATTCAGCGTAAGTTTTTGATTCAGGAAGATCTGGGAACAATAAATTTGTAAGTAAATTATATAATTTCGGTCCGATAAAAGTAATTAAAGCACTAAGTTTTTTTTCATCCTTTATATCAAACAATATAAAATTTTGTTCTAATCGCTTAATATAAGTGTCAAAAGACTCAGCAGAATCATTGAATTCTTTAAAATTTTGAAACATTTTTAATGAAAATATGCTACTTCTAATAATGAAAACATGCAATCAAAAAAAAAGAACAGAAAGGAAAAAAAATAATAAATGTATAAATACCTTTTTCCCTCTCTTTCTCGGAAAAATAAAAAATCGCAGATTATTGTAGACAATAAATTACGCATCATTTATGTCACGACAGTAGACGAAAACTCACAGCTGCCGTCTGCGATTGCTTTGAATAAACTGATATGTAGAAATAATTCCGTTCTCTTTTTTTTTTTTTTTTTTTTTTTTTTATATATGAACTAGAGATTGCATTTTTAATTATTTTGAGGTACACATTATTAAATGTTGAAGAGCAAACTTTTTTTTGCTTTTTTTTTTTTTTTTTTTTTTTTTCTATCGTCGCCATTATAGTATTTTATGGGCAGGATAAGATTTATAAGTAAGCCATAACTCTAATATGACGAGTCGTCTACATTTTAAACACATAGAATTTAATGGATGACTAAGACACTTACAGATGAAATATACAAGTTACACAAACGACTACATTTTTAAGGCTGATCTGTTTTAGCAGAGATAAAAGTAAAGAGAAATTAACAGATCACTGATTGGACAATACAGTTTACAGGTACATGTACATTTACGTGACGTCACTTACCACAAGACCAATATATTGAAACAGGAATACAATGGCGAAATACACCACAACTAATATATTTCATTTCTCTCCATTTGCAGAGAGGTGAGTTTAAAAAAAAAAAAAAATATGCTACCACTATTCCTTGTATGTAATTAGACCTAATTTAATCACGGAATAGCTGTAAAAATACGATAAAAAATTTAAAATATTTATAAGAAAAAACAAAAAAGTTGAATTTTCATTTATGTGCTGTTTAAGGATTCTTAATATTTTCACTTATGATGTAAACAGACTGTTTGATTTTAATGCAATATTTTTATTGATATTTTTAAAATTCAATTTTTAATTTTCTATTTTAAACTCTTTTCCACTTTTGTGCATAATTTGAAATTTGGTAATATAGATAAAGCTAGGGAAGTTTGACCACAATTCAACAAAATGATATAAATGAATTCAAATATAAATTTTGTATTAAGTTATGACTGAAAAACATTGAATCATTTCGTTTCCTATACATTCCCATTACTATTAACTCGTATGCTCTTACTTAAAACAACAGCTATAATAAAAGCTAAAGAGCGATTTTCTGCAATCTCTCCTTACACAAAAGATGTAGGAGAGATTGCGTTTAGTTATAAATACAATGAAACCGTTAAGAATAATTATTGCACTTCAATGAAATTGTAAATTTTCTGTAAACTAATAATTTTGTATTAGTAGAGGATATTTCAATTTTCAATTTATTAATTAAAAATTCGAGAAAAAAAAAAAGTTATAAATAAAATATATATATATAAATATATATAATAAATTACAGTACTAAAAAAAAAAAAAAAAAAAAAAAAAAAAAAAAAAACGACTTCAGGTTGGATTAAAAAGCAATATTATATTAAGGTAAAGATAGGAGAGATTGCGCACAATTCAAGAAACCGTTGTAAAAAAATCTAAATTTTATTTTATTTTTTTATTTTTTTTGTTAAAGTGTTGGTGCATATCTTTGAAGTGATCTTTCTTCTACGCATTTTCATTGCTATTTTGTTGTTATACTATGATTTAAAGCAACAGCTGTAACAAAACCAAGAGAGCTATATTCTTATAGGGTAGGAGAGATTGCGCAAATGGGTAGGATAGATTAAGCTTAATTTTAATTACAATTAAATTGTTAACAATGATAATTGCTTTTAAATGACATTGGTAAGGTTTTTGTAAACAAGTATTTTTGTATTACATGTAGGTCTTTCAATTTAATAATTAAAAAGAAAAAAGAATTAAAAAGGATTAAAAAAATTTATTTAGAGAAAATAAATAAAAAAAAAAAAAAAATGAAAAAAAGAAAAAAAAAGACTAGATAATAAAAAGTAACATTTAGTTACTAGATAATATGTTTAACTTAAAACTAATAAAGTTCCTTTAGAGTTTCAATGCTTTTTGTTTGTTGACCTAATTATTCGTTGTCTATAATCGTTGTTATAAATGATGAAACTTCCATGCAACCATCTTCCATAAGTAAAATCTATAAATTAGTCAATGGGAAATCAATAATTAATAATTATTAAAAATTAATAATATTTAAATTAATAATATTTTGTAATACTACCATTTTATAAAAAATTCTGGAAAGGGTTTTGAAAATTTAAGCAAACATTTTTTGAAAACGAGACAAAATTACCAAATTTAATCTTAGACAGGACAAGAAATGAACATGCATATTTAAGCGGGCACTCCGCTATTGATATTGTAGATCTACTTGGTGTTTCAGAGGTCTCATATTGTACTCATTCCTACCAATACCCTATGCGAGCAATCTCTCCTAAGTTTATTTTATGAGAAAACACACTTAACTTAAAGTTTGAACATTTCTATTTCATTTTGAACGATTTTTTGTTTACTGACCTTAACTATCTTTGTCCACAATCGTTGCGCTTATTTTTGTAAATGGCACAGCTTTCGTGCAACCACCTTACAAATATTGAAATATTCAAGATGGATTGCACATCATATGTGAAATGCATTTCTTGAACAAAAAACGTGTAGCACAACGTGCGTCCAACTATGTATGGCTTGTTCCGCTCACTTTTAAATCCAGAGTCCGCTCATCGTTTATTTTTTATTAAAATTATTTTCTGAAAATCTTCCTCGAAAAAAATGTTCAAAACACAAAACCTAATTTTTTTGTGATTTGAAATTTTGTCGTTTCAACATTGAAAAAAATACGTTAAATTATTTTATTTTATTGAAATTTAGATTATTACAGTCTTTAAATTGATATTTGAGAAGGCTGATTCATTTTTGTTTGCACTCAGTTTTATTGCTTTTGTTTAAGCAACCGACATCCGCACAAAACTTGGGCGAGATACTTAAAAGTATTGCAAAATTAAATAGATATGCAAAAACATTACATAAATTGCGATAATTTTCTCGATTGCTAACACTGGCTTTCAAGAGGTAAATACTATCAGAGGTGGGGCTTTTGTCCATCGTTGACACTCCAGAATACTGTCCTATTTTGGATTCTGGGAAATGGTTTCTGAAAAGATGCGCTGTCTAGAATGGATTAAACTAGTCCAGTGACTTGTCGATGCAGTCTTATGGAACAGTTCCAGATGTTCAACACACTCATCCACATTTTCCTGTCATTACAAATAAGCTGCGTAATCTCTCTTAGTATATAATTTAATAGAGTCAATGCGCAATATATCCTATGTAGCAAATTCGCAAACTCTCCCATTTCGGTAGGAGAGATTACGCAGACGTTTATTCCATTTAGCTCTCACAGAGAACTTTTGTTGTTCGTACGTTTAGTCAAGGGTAGTAGCTTATGAAAAATCATTTAATTTAAAAGTGTTTTTTTTTTTTTTTTTTTTTTTTTTCATTGCCATTCTATGGGAATTTCTAGGAAGTGTTTAATTTCTTATAGGAAGAGTGCTTCAAGCAATAACACATTTATTTTTAAACGAGACAAAATAACCCCGTTTTATCTTAGATGATCGAAACAATCAATATGCAATTTCAAGTCATTACTTCACTATTGCTGTTTTAAAACTATCTGGAATAACGAGGCTTTCACACTACTCCTTAACTCCGATCCTCTATGAGCGCAATTTCTCCTACCACGCGACCTCTCCTAACTGTACCTTATAGCATTTGCTATATAACGGAGTATATGCGACATCCTACAGTTCATTTTTTTCTGTTTTCTCTTGTAAAACACATCTTTATTTATTACATGAATTTAAAATAATAATAATTATTATTATTATTATTATATTCTGTTTCGCTTTTCGTACATTTTTGCGACTTTAACCCGGGGGAACGCGCGCATATTTTCTTACGCGGGGACACGCGATTGGTCTCTCAGACCCGGCTAGCATTTTCCGTTAAATAATACTACTGAGAATGGCTTTTATCTCATCAAATGCATTTTCTAAGAAGAACAGACTCTAAGCATACAGAAAAAAGGAATAATTAAAAATATACTTACAATTTATTCACATTATTTACACATGTAAGTAGTGTGTTCACTACAGATATTTTTATCACACTTAGCACAACAAAGTGCAGATTTTCTGTTTTTTTTACTCGGACAAATATGGCATCTTTTCCTCTGGCCACATGTCCTATATCGCTTCATTTTACTATAAAAATATCGCCACCTCACTAAAAAAATTGGGCTGAGATCGGAAAAAACGAGCACGCGCGTCGGGCCTGAAAGACCCGAAAATCCAATATATCTAAAAAAAAGAAAATCAGGAAATTGTGGAAATTCCAACCCTCAGAAAGATGATGACCTTGAATACAGCTAGCGGGGATCTGGACCAGATCCGAGAAAAAGGAGTGTTTCTACGAGGGGTTTTTGGAACGAACGGGCCTGTAAGACCCGACGCGCCTACTCCCGGGTTAAATACGATAAATTAAATTAAATTTTCACTTTCATTATATTCACTGTTATTTTTCTTTAATTTTAATCGAGCACAATCTGACGGTTTCTTTGAAGTTATGGAGGAATCAAGAGACAAAAAATGGAATTGAAGAAATTATTTCGCAGCTTCTTCAATACGTGTGTGGTTGACACAGAATCGACCTTGTGAATTTCGTTTTGTTCATTAAAATCCGTGATGTCTTACAAATTGTCCTGGAAAAAAACCCTCAAGTCCTTTTCATGTTTGAATATCTGAAAGAAAATCCTTTCATGGAGGTGCAAGGATTCGGTAAGGACATACTTAAGAAAATAACAGAGGTTTTTTTCTTAAGTATTTCCTGTACGTATATTGCTATCAGTACAAAAACCCTTAACGGGTTAAAAGTTTGTGACGTAGCTGCTTTATCACTATAAGAATTTGAAATACGGGTCTTAAAAATGATATCAAGTTTTAAGTGACGCTTTTCTATTAGTTAAAATACACATAGATTTTCTTATTTGATCATTTGTTTTTTTCTTTTATTTATATTTACAATGCAAATATAATATTTTTAACTTCAAGATAAGACAAATATATAAAATATACTCACTGATGCTTTTTCATTTGCATTTTAATTTCAAAATAACAGTTTTAAAAGGAATGATATAAAAATTCCAGTCACGCCTCGATGTCATTTTAAAATTGTTTTTAATTTCCGTTAAAATTACCTTTGTTTTGTTTAATAAAGTATATTTACACATTGAAACAGTGCTTTTAATTTTAAAATATACTGTTAAATAATCACACTTTCACTGAATTTGCATTATAAATTGAAATTATTTATTTCAATAAATCGATTTGTCTTTTGCGTCATGCTATCCAAAACTGTGAGTAAAATATATGTAAAAGTTACTTTGTATCATAGTATCCAACTAAGTGAGAATTTGTGCAAAGAGATAGTGTGATGCAAAGAAAACATAGATTTATACATAGCATTATAGATTAGCATTATACATAGAATTGTAGATTATTATGATCAAAGCACTATATTAACACATTTTGAGTATTAATTATACATTTTGCATATCTCCAATCATAAATATTGTATGATTTGTATCCACATCAGTAGTTATTTAATTACAATATAAATTTTTAATAATCACCTGATGTGTTGATTGTCTGTGAGTATTAAGAACTATATTAAGTTCTGTAAATGATTTTTTCCTTGTGTTTTGACAAAAAAAAAAAAATAAATAAAAAAAAAAAAAAATAAAAAATAAAAAGCAGTCCTTTGCACCTTTAAAGGAACATAGAATAACGTCTTCACACTCAATGTCATCATCAATTTAATTAACACTGGGCAGTTTCTTTTCAATCAATATATTGCAAATAATTCCACGTAATGATATTGTATCACAGTTCACATACTGATCAAAATTTATATTTAGAATGGTAAAGTAATGATCGGTCGTAAAATTTTATGAATTTTAGAAAAGTGGAAAAGACATTTAGCTCATATTGCGTGGCATACACATGAAGAATTTTTCATTAAAGTGAATAGGTATGAATCAGGACTTCACTAAAAGGATGTATAAATGTAAAAGACATATAAATAATGTTTTACTGTATATATAATGGAAATTTTGTTATTACCCCAGAAGCAGAATTTTTTCTGAGAATCTGTGACAGCTATAGAGGCACTAGAAAATAATCTGCAGCATAACTTTACAACGAGTAACAGAAAAAAAATGAACTTTTTGAGCATAGTTGGGAGGAAAACTTATAATTATCCTTGTAGCCTTATTTCACCTCCAAAGAATGCTATAAAAACTTCAATCAATACACACAAAAAACATTTCATCTCTGGACGAAATGATTTCCGATCACAATTTCAGTCCGTTTTCGTCGCTAATGGGTATTTTATTAAGTAAGGATCTAGATTAGGTGTCCGTTAACGTCATGAAATAATTTCACGGAATTATAATAAAATTTGCCAAAACAGGAACAAATATGTAGAATATCTCTATGTATCTAGACTCTATGGGGTATACTTTTATTATTATTATTGTACAGTTGTTTTCTTAAAATTCTTACCCTGATTTAACAAATAACTAAATAAGGATATATTGCTATTATTATTGTTTAGTAAATATAAGTTTTGTTCAGTTAGTGAACCATATTAATAACAAATAGATAGTTTAATTTAATATTTTGAAAGTTTCAATAATTAAGGTGTTATTTTAAGAAACAAAAAAATTATTAGTAGTAAAATTTAAATTTAAATAAAACACATTCGTATAAAAACTAATTTGAAATATTATTAAGCCATTAAAAATATTTTCATTTAATTTAAATTTTATTATTTAATTCACAAAAAAAAAAAAAAAAAAAAAGAAAAAAAAAAATCTCTGAATGTATAAAACTCCGTATAAAGCGATTTATATAGACTGAAAATCGCTCTTAAGCTTAAAAAAAAAACAAGAACAATAGTGGTCTTTTTTTTCTTATTTTTTTTTTATTTTTTTTTAAAGAAGTTCAAGTGTTTACTCGAAGTGGAAATCATGTAATAGAAAGGCTCGTTGTTCAGTTCAGTGTTTGAAGATATAAAATATCTTCAACTAAAACTTCTATGTATTTTTAAGTCTGAAACGAACTACTTTCCAATCCTGAGAAATGAAGCTTAAGAAAAGTTTTCAGTTTTTCTTAGTAGGATTATTGAACTCAGTCTTATTATTATTATTATTTATTTATTTAGTATTACACATTTTAAAGATTAGTAAGTATGTAATAAAAATCCAGAAATGCGTTTAAAGAAATATGTTTGTTTTAATGCTTTATAGTGAACCAATAAATAAAGAAATAAGTAAAAAGAAATAAACTTTAAATTAATACAGATTAAATTATCGAAGTATGAGCGTTTGAATAAATGTATATAATACTTTAGCAAAAGTAAAGATTTCCTATAACATAATTTGCCATTTTTTTTTTTTTTTTTATGACAACAAAGATGCCAATTTCTTTTTTATGTCAAAAGAATTTAAATTTTTTTGTGTTTGTAGGTTTTTCGAAAGTATAGTTAATTTTTTACAGTAACTGAATAATTTAAATTTTTTTTCAAAATATACTTTTTATTGTATATATATATATATATATATATACAAACATATACACACACACACACGCACACATATATATATACATATATATTATAATGGGATAATCTGATAAGACATTTTTGCGAATATTCATATTTTTTTAAAGGATTTTACAATTATACGTATATGTATTCGTATTTGTATATGCATGTCGTATGTTTTCCCAAGCCAAACAAAACATTTTTGACAGTCCAATTCCTGTTTCCTTTGTTTTTGGAATTAGTTTTAAATCAGTTTCTGATTTACATTTTTTGGTTTACATGTATGTTTATTAAAGCTTTTTTGTTGCTTAATATTTTTAATGTATAATGAAAAATTAAAAACAATTTTTGATATTTTAACCCACCACACCGATGGCCGAGATTTTCTGATGTCAGGGATTGACAGGTTTGATCACATATAACATTTTTCTGTATATTCGTTCTGAGTTTTAAGTAGTTTTTCAGAAACTCGCATAATTTAGGAAAAAAAAAAGTATGGAAAACCTTATAAACCGGCATTCCTCCTAGTCCTTCTAGAGCCTTCATGTGGTTGATCAATCTTAACTCCTGTACACATAAATAATATACTTACATACCCAGTTACTGTGTGCGAGTCTTTCGATCCAAAATTTAATTAAATTTCAATTAATATTTTTTTATTAATCAATTAAAAATAAAATAAATTAATGTAAAAGGAATAATAATTTGAATCACTATTAGAAAGTGAAATAACGTTTATCTATTAAAATTTAAACTATCGGGACAATTTTTGCGTTTCATCTATGCAACATGAACACAGCAGCAGGGTACATAATAAAACAAGAGTAAAGAAAACTGCTGAATTTAAACCGTTAATTGAATTACATTTCAGAGTTTTCGTATAAATCGTTGCTTTATGAATATTACTCTTTCTCTCTCTCTCTATCTCTCTCTCTATATATATATATATAGAGAGAGAGAGAGAAATATGTATATAAGTTGAATTATTTTGGATACCTACAAATATTATAACTATTTTCTTTACATAGTTTTCATTTTAGCCACTTTCATACATATATGTGTATATATGTGAGCATTAAGCTTTCAAATAGTATTTCCCTTTCCTAAATATCAACACATACTTTAAGCAAAACATAAAAAAAAAAATCGTAGACATTAAAAATAATAATAATAATAAATGTTATGTATAGTATTTTAATAATTAAATATTTTTTTAATTATTCAGAAAAAACTACGATATAATCTAACCACGTTTCTGGAAACTAGCTTTGAGTGCGAGTCCAAATTTTTGGAGGTGTGCCAAACTGATCAACCGGTTGAGATTTGGTAAACATACAACCACTTGGCGTTCCCTTATCGCTCATTTCTCTGAAATAGAAGAATTATCACCCCTATTTTAACCTCTTAGCACCCGAAGCTTTAATATCAACTTAAGTAACATTTTAAGGCTTTTAAACACATACATTCACATTATACATTACAAAAAATGTATACTTTTCTTAAATTTAAAATTCCAAATCGAGAGTAGAGGCTTCGGAAGTTATAATCTGTCGGTAATTCACATCTGGTAACAGTTGAACAGGAGATCACACAGGAAACGAAGGTCACGTCACCAAAAAAAAAAAAAAAAAACTGTGCAGGAGTATAAACAGTGGTTTTGTGTACAGCGCTGCGATACGTTGGGAGGAACAAACGCAACTTCAACATTTAATATTGCTGATTCCTTCACATAATAAGAAGGAAGTTATTGAGGATGATTCGGAAAACTTTCAACCGTGCATTCTGACTGATAAACAATGGTTTCATGGACAGGAGGAACAGAGGCAAAATCGACTTTTAATATTGCTGGTTCCTTCACATAAGAAGACAGAATTTATTGAGGATGATCCTGTTAAAACTCTCAAGCGTGCTTGCCGACTGCGGATGTCATGACGTTGTGTTTTTAGTATGCCGAGTAACTGACACAGTCTACTGAAAGCAACGGAGGTGAATTTCGTACCTTACTCGACGTGACGCTGTTGCAGTGTGCCGAACCACACGCATTGCTAGACTAGTAATTCTTTAATAGTGCATGCCTCTTGAACGAGAAGAGGATGATTTAGGCCACTTTATGAAATAGTACATTGCAACGTGGATATATTTATTGACTCTGGAGATCCGTGAAAATATACCCAAGAACTCGAACTCAGTCGGCTCATACGGCACCCCCATAATATAACAATGCCACTTTAGATTGTAGAAAAAGAGGGGGAAAAAAGCTAAAAAACCCTATAGAAATAGCATGGGAAGAAAAGCAAAAAAAAGAAAAAAAAAAAAAAAACTCACAATGTCAAGTGTGTTAAAAAAAAAAAAAAAAGGCCCACACCGGAAGTAACAAAAGGACAAAATTGACTAGAAAAAGACATGGAACAGCGGGAACGGGCGGGCTGGGGCATTGGTCCTATCGTCCAGGATATTTACGACTCGCCTAGTATGTTTCTTCGGCTTCGTTTCTTCCGGCCATTACGGGCCACACAAGCATCACAGAATTTGCACCATACCTCAAATTTCTTTTTGACTTCTACCAGTCGAAGGGTTTTCGAACTTCTTGAATAGTCATTGTGAATACAAAAGGACATCCAGTAGGACTGCTAATGCTGCTATGCAGCTGCTCAAGAATGTCTTTAAATCACGATCTTGACAGCAAAAACCGCCACTTGAACTTTCATTCAAAACCGGACATTTCTGTACAAATGCCATTTATAATGTGGATTAAGTTCCAGAGCGCCCAATAAAATTTCGTGATACGTCTCATTTTAGAAATGTCTGCCATCTAGGTTTGTTGCTGGCGGCTCCTTGAATTCTAATAGTGGCTTTATGTCAGGATATTCTAACTGGGCTTATATAACTTCTTTATCGCATCCTGTATCCTGTTTCGATATTTAAGAGTTCTTCCACACATTTCTACTTATCATTACAAATGCATACTATATTAGTAAAATGCAATTTTCTGATGAATCATTTAATTACTCATGTTGCACAATTATGTAGAATCAAGAAGAAATATATCAATGCAAAAAATCGATTTCTAGCATGAAAAAGTATATTAGCAAGTCCTCGTATTAAATTTGAAATTTTGCCATTAACTTTAAGAAACCTTATGTTTTTTTAACATTTTAGATTTTTATCTAATGTTACACAATGTCATAGAAATATTTATTAAATTTACAACATTTCATAGTCTTTCTAAAGAAATCCTTGCAAAATAATAAAAATAAATAAAATAAATACTGCTTTAATAAATTTATTTCAAGTCTCATTCTTAGATAATAGATATTTAATTATCTTAAACAAACATTATTTCTTCACGGTTTGATTACTAAACTAATTAACGATTAATAAGTTTTTATAAGAATAAATATTTTATAGAAATTTTCGTCCAAGCAAAATCTGAAAGTGAAACGTAAAATAAAAATTTCAAGATAAAGCGTGTTTAAGCCTTTTTCTGAAACTATAATGATTAAAAATATAATGTTCAAAATCGCGTATTTTTTAAAAAGATTTTAAACTTATTTTGTAACTTCTATATAAACTAAGTATCTTCTGACTTTATATGTAGGAAAAATAAATTGATTTTAAAATGAAATATACTTTTATATGTTGACTTTTACAATAGAGCAATATTATGTTACTCAAATACTTTTTTTTTTTTTTTTTGTGTGTGTGTGTGTGTGTATGTGACTTTTGGTACATTTAAATTGATTGTAATGGCACTTAATAAAAATAATCAATGTTTTCTTTTTACATAAATATTGCTCCATTCCGATACAAAATATGCAAATTCAGTATGAATATTCTGATATTTCCTTCTGCTGTGTCATACTTTTTGTAGCAAACTGAAACCTGCCTGATGAATGGAAAACCAAATTTGAATTTTTTAATGGTTGCTAGTTTGTTAAAGTAATTAAGCAGTTGGTGAGACAAATAATATTTTTTTGTTTTACTGGTAACTTTTGATTTTTATACTATTATTAATTTGTTTTTAGTATTACTTTGTAATTTTCATAGGAGTTAGATATAGGAGAGAATGGGGATGATTAAAAATTGGGAAAATTAAAATTTTCTTTGCTTTTAAGATCATTTTAAAAATGCATCTTTACTTTGCTTTAAATCAAATTCTTTTTTTCAAATCGTCATTAAATCGTCAATTTATCTGTTTTTTGTGAAATTAAATTTGTCTAATAAGTAATCAGAAGTCTTTGAACTCATTGGTGTGAACTAACATGTGTTTCTTTGTTGTTATTCGTCTAGAGAATAGATAAGTACTCATGAATTCATTATTTAAAAAAAAAAAAAAAAAAAAAAAAAATGTACTTTGTATTATGTTAGTAAGGTGAAAATTTAGTTTAATCGTCTTTAAATAATTCTATTAACCAGTTCTTCTTTATAATAAAAAGCTGTTGACTTCTAACCGTATTATTAATTTTAATTTTTAAATCTTTTGGCTGGTAGCCAAATTCAAACTTCTGAGCGATAGATAGTGTAAAATCGTTATGCAAATTCGGTGCACTTTAAAAAACTAATTTGTCAATGATATAAAATAAGTTTTAAATAATCCGTTAGAGATGAGTAATCCTTACTGATAAACATATAAGAAAGTTAGCAATTTTCAATTGCACTGGAAGTAAAGATCGACGCTCGAAAGTCTTACGAAAAAAGCCTCTATCTGGACACAAATTCGAAAGATGAATATTAAGAGCGGACAATACCTAATCTCGCCGGCAGCCTTTGCCCATGTTATTCTATGGGAAAATTTGTTTACATAATTACTCATTACCTAATGATTATTTTTCAATTCTGTTTTCACATTTAGAAAATTTATAAGCGTTAAATTAGTACTTTTTTTCCAAAAATTTATTTTTTAAATTTTTAGTATTTCATTTTGCGACTAGTAAATGAGAAAAATGCATTTTGTGAAAAATTGCATTTTTGAACTCAAAATTTAAATGTAAAAAAAAAAAAAAAAAAAAAAAAATGAATTTTTCAAAAATGATTACTCATTTAACGGTTATGAATTTTCTGACTGCGAAAACAGAATTAAAAAATATACATTAGGTAATGTGTAATTGTCGCAACAATTTTTCCCATAGAATAATTTCCCAACATTGGCCACGGCTGTCCGTGGGATTAGGTATTATCCCTTCTTAAATTTCTAGGCACTGGTAAGTTAAGTATGCTGCTAGGAAGATCACGGAAACCAATAATAATAATAATAATAATAATAATAATAATAATAATAATAATAAATGTATGGATGAATTTATATTGTAGCAATCTAATGAGCTTCCAGATTCTCTGTCAGCGAATATTTTGACCAAAAATAAGGTAAGAAAATCGTTTCATATTTTCGGCTCAACTATGTCAACCTTGTATGAATACTACTTTACAAATGGCTCCAAAATGTTTCGTACTTTAGATAAATGTAAAGACAAATCACGTGAACAATGTAACACCAGAGTTTTTGAAGTTTATTCAAAACCCATAGCTGCCAACATTCTAATAAATATTCTGCAGAATTGTTTGTACCTACCGCTTTTACGATACCAATTTACAATAAGTGTTTTCTTGTTTTTTCTTCAAATGTGAATATGATTAAATAAGAAAAAAAAATCTAAAATTACACTGGTGTGAATAAAAAAAAAATATATTAGCAATTTTACGGAATATTAACTAGAATATTGGCAGGTTTGGAAAACTTTCGCTTCTCAGACCTGGGTAAAATGGGTTCTACCACAGTTTCATTTAAAATCAGTTTTTGCCAACTGTCTTTGAAAATAATGAACTTTCCGATTTTCTCGAATCTAATAATCCTCATTCTTAAACCCTGTCTCTAATGATGCCTTTTTCATTAGCTTTCCATGCGTCGATATTCTCGCAGTGCAGATAAAATTTGCCATTGTTATGATAAAATAATTACAAGATAAAAAGAACTTTTTATATACCAAGTTTTTCAATTTTCTGTTCAATCGTATAAACTTGACACATTATTCGAATAATTATAAATGCATTGTCATCGTGTTCTGAGCTATTCTAAAAGTTTCAAATGTCTAGCTAGTCGGGAAGTTAGCTAAAAATCGATTACAAGATTTGCAAAGAACAAAAAATAAAGCGAGTTGAAAGCGATGTTAAAAAAAAAAAAAAAAAGGTTTTAAAAATAATGTATTAATTATTTTGGAACAACATATATTACCATCATGAACTACATTAGCACTTTATCAATGCGTAGATCTTTTTTTTTTTTTTTTTTTTTTTTTTTTTTTTAATTATAATAACGTCAATTTTTGTGAGATGCCTAATTTTATTTTTTATCATTTTCACGTTCGTGGTTAAATAAATGTTTTTATTTTTATGTCGAAATAATATGAACGCGTAAATTTTTTTGTCAAGAATTCAATTATAGCTGACATTTCAATGGCTAATTTTAGAGCTACTAGGTTATTATTTTCATATTTTAATTAATTTAGAGAAAATTAATCGAAAATTCCAAAATCGGGCTTCTAGGTATTGCACTTTCATCGTGTTTTGAGCTATACTCAATGTTTCCAATGTCTAGCTTGTCGAGAAGTTAGTTAAAAATCGATTGCATGATTTGTACTGGACAAACAAACAAACAAGGTATCGAGTTAGTAAAAACATGGTAATAACTAGATCAGTGAGGACTGATCTTTTCCTCTGATGAAGGGTATGAAGGGTGATTATGCATATTGACTTTTTGGTCTTTAAAAGGCTCCAGATTTGCATAACGTCTTTGTTAGTTGCATAAAAGCGCCATCTATCGATTGGAATTTGAACTATTTCTTTTTATTGCACGCTTCTACTCCCCATGCTCCATATAAGGCATACAAAGTTTCAACAAAATACATATGCTAGAACAGGACTTACGTGCCTAAATATGGTAACTTTAATCATACGAAGCGGTATAACGTTTTGTTTTATCATTGCGTATTATAATAAAACTTATTATTTAATAGTTTATCTCGAGTATCAAATATATCTAATTTTTAGCATAATTTTCTTTTATTTTCATACGTATATAATTCAACAAATTTATATTACCTTTTATGTTACACATCATAATATATATATGGGAGGTGCCGGTTTTGATCCCAGGTCGCGGTCATCGACCTAGCCTTTCGGAGTTTTCCGTTGTTTTATCCAAAAATCTCGTAAATACGGGCTAGAACGGCGTGTCATCCCCTACGTAGAGCATCCTACCTATGGGCCTCCCCGCCCACCCCCCCCCCAAAAAAAAAAAAATTATATATATATATATATATATATATATATATATATATATACATATCTGATATTTTTTATATTTAATAAATGATTTGTAAATCAGATCCCAATACTTTTAGAAATATTAAAAATGTAAAATTTACTTAGATGTATACTTATTCTGTATCAGCTGTATAATATCAACTTCATTATTATTTTTTAAATAACCGTTTTAATTTATCGCATTTATTAGCTTAAAAAGAATTTTAGTCTGTAATTTAATTTAGTTGATACATTTAAGCATATTATCAATTTGCCTATGAATATTAAAAACATGTAATACATTTCACCAACTTTAATTAATTAATCTGACCCTTGTTTGTTTTAAAATTTAGACAACGTCAAATAAAATTTTATCAATTTGTTAATTTTGTAATGAATAATTCGTTTATGTAACATGTAATATGAAAGGTAATTTTTGCGAAATTTCCATTTAAAATAACAAAGATTTACTTATATCAATTCGAATAAACATTATTTTTAAAATAATTAATTAATAAACTCATAATTGATCGGAGTGTTTAAAATAATCCCTCTTCAAAAAAATAAATAAATAAATAAGTAAATAAATAAATAAAAAAATAGTGGGTTCAATATAAATTAGAATTTTAACGTAAAACATAAAATAAATAACACCACAAAATACTTAAGCAAAGTACTATTAAAATGCGATTACAATGCGTGTATATTGTAATGCGATAACCCATTATGAATAATATTAAGATATAGGAACGTTCTTTAATCCCTTTAAAATAAAATTCTGATTTCTAAACCTATTAGTGATGATTGAACTTAAAATAAATAAAAGATGAATTGCTTTTAAAGTCGATAACTTCTTGCATGCTATCTGCTTATAATCAAAGAATATTTTGTTGCTTTAGTATTGAAATTAAATGTCATGTATCATATATTTAAAATGAAATCAATTGCTTTTCTAAATATTTTTGTTGCTGTAGTTTTGGCTTCCTTTAAATATGATTGGATTACAAACATAAAATAAATTGCATACAAGCGTTCTCCATTTATATTAAGAAAAGACAATATTTTGAAGTGGTGATTATTGATTTTCTGTAGAAAAAAAGTAGAAAAAAAGTAGAAAACATAAAAAAACAATTTTGTTGCTGTTTATATTTAGATATCGATTAGTTATATTTTTGATTGTTTTAAGATATTATACCACTTCTTCGCGAAGGAAATAGTAATAAAAAGGCGGGGTTGGGGATTCGGATTAATATCTGTATATTAAAATATGTGTAAATTTAAATGAAAATATATATACAAAAGAAAAAAAAATCAAATACAACTTAGAAATAGATTTTTTTATACATATATTGTGGAATAACAATAAGAATTAAAACAAAACATAAACAAATGAATAAATCGCCACAACAATCCGCAAAAGACAGTTTGATAACTAATAAATTTAATTCATTTTTTAAGATAATTTGACCAGATTTTTTAAATTTGAATTTGAGAAAGAAGAAAAGTACTCACTTTAAAATTATTCCGAAATGAATCCAAAACATATAGAAACATAACAAATATATATATATATATATATATTTGTAATGATTGAAATCAAAGTTTTCTATTCGAATTGGTGATAACATAATGAACCATAAAAAATTAGAAAATCTTAATTTATGGAAAAAGACACAATAATTTGAAAAATTAATAAAATAAAGGGCTCAGAAGTTACAGGTGATTCATAAGGAGTCACCACTTACACATTGAGCTAAAAAGTGAAAGGTTCTTTTTTTTTTTTTACTTTCCGAACACTATAGTGAGGAAAGTATTGTAATCATGTCAAAAATTCGAATTCGAGATTTTGATGTTTCTATACGTTTCGAGGTCCAACGAGTCCGTTTTCACTATTTTTACGATGATGTATGTATGTGTGTGTGTATGTATGTGTGTATGTATGTGTGTATGTATGTGTGTATGTCTGTGAGTGAACACGCTAGCGTCTAAACGCTTTTTTCGAATAAGCTGAAAGTTGGTACGTATATTGTAAGTCACCATAGTACGAACCCTATAGATTTTGGTGAATCTAGCACTTATAGTTTTTTTACAGGGACACAAAGAAAAATTCTTTATCATTATGGTCAAGGGACCAAAATCTTAAAAGTGCGATAGCATCTAAACGCCTTATTCAATTGAGCAAAAACTTTATACACATATTATAGGTCACCGATACTCAATCTGTATAGATTTTGGAGAATCTAGTACTTATAGTTTTTTTTACAGGGACACAAAGAAAAATTCTTTGCCAAATTTTTAAAAGTGTGATAGCGTCTAAACGCCTTATTAATCTCAGCAAAGAATTTGTACACATGTTATAGGTCACATTTGAACCAACTGTATAGATTTTGGTGAATCTAGCACTTACAGTTTTTTTACAGGGACACAAAGAAAAATTCTTTATCTTTATGGCCTATGAGACCAGCGATAGCATCTAAACGCCTTATTCAATTGAGCTGAAAATTTGTATGAATATTATAAATCACTGTTGCACTAACTGTAAGTATTTTGGTGAATCTAGCATTTATAGATTTTTACAGGGACACAACGAAAAATTCTTCATCATTATGATCTAAGGGCTTAAAGTTCAGTAGCGTTAAATAAAACCTCGTGTGATATATGGAGAAAAATACTCAAACACTCTGTTATGGTTTTCTCTTTTTTGTTTTTTTAGCAACTCCTCTTTCTTTATTTTATCTACAAAACTGTTAGTTACTCAATGTTCGGAAAGTCGAGTGGAGTCACTCCAGATTTTTTTTGCAAGCGATGTTACGAAAAATACACATAAAATGACTCAACCTTGCAATTAAAATACAGTAGAATTTCGACCCATCGTTTTTCACAGGGTTGGTGAAAAAAAAAAAAAAAAAAAGGAAGAAAGAAAAGATGAAAGCGGGAAAACGACGATTGCTGGTTAAAGTCAAAGCACGAAAAAAACTATCGTTATGATATAATGCACACAGTGTATACAGTATACTACTACCACTAATAATAATAATAATAAAAACATAAAAAAAATAAAAAAATAATTTGTTACTTTTCAAACTGTCAAAGGAATAAATCAATGTCGTAGAACATTAAGTGATTTTTTTTTTTTTTTTTTTAATCAGTAATTTTATGTTGGGTTTTTTGTTACTTTTATAAATTATGCTGTAATTTTTCCAGATTAACAACATTTTTCTGGTCCTTTTCGGTAATGCGCCTATGTAAAAAGTGTGTGCATTTTCAAACTCAATAATTATGTCGTCAGCGTGAAAATTATTCTGTTTCTTCGCCATTATTTTCATTATTAGTGATAGACGCCTATTTCAGTCGGTACAGTTGTCGAATTTTTTTAATACACTCTTAATTAGTGCTAGAGGCCTATTTCAGTCGGTTTATTGAATGGCGATTTATTGAATGAAGTCCCCCCAAGGCACAACATTGACATGAGTCCCCCCCAAGGTACAACTTTGACATGAGTCTCCCCCCCAAGGTACAACTTTGACATGAGTCCCCCCAAGGCCCAGCGTTGTCGAATTTTTATACGTCACTCTTAATAGTGCTAAGGGCCTATTTTAGTCGGTTTATTGAATGGGGGTTTATTGAATGAAGTCCCCCCAAGGCCCAACTTTGACATGAGTCCCCCCAAGGTACAACTTTGACATGAGTCCCCACCCCCCAGGCCCAGCGTTGTCGAATTTTTATACGTCACTCTTAATAGTGCTAAGGGCCTATTTCAGTCAGTTTATTGAATGGGGATTTATTGAATAAAGTCCCCCCAAGGCACAACTTTGACATGAGTCCCCCCCCCCAGGCCCAGCGTTGTCGAATTTTTATACGTCACTCTTAATAGTGCTAAGGGCCTATTTCAGTCGGTTTATTGAATGGGGATTTATTGAATGAAGTCCCCCCAATGCGCAACTTTGACATGAGTCCCCTCCCAGGCCCAACTTTGACATGAGTCCCCCCCAAAGGTGCCCCTATTTCAGTCGGTACAGCGTTGTCGAATTTTTATAATACACTCTTAATAGTGCTAAGGGCCTATTTCAGTCGGTTTATTGAATGGAGATTTATTGAATGAAGTCCCCCCAAGGCACAACTTTGACATGAGTTCTCCCCCAGGTCCAACTTTGACATGAGTCCCCCCCAAGGTACAACTTTGACATGAGTCCCCCCAAGGCCCAACTTTGACATGAGTCCCCCCAAGGCCCAACTTTGACATGAGTCTCCCCAAGGTACAACTTTGACATGAGTCCCCCCCAGGCCCAACTTTGACATGAGTCCCCCCAAGGCCCAACTTTGACATGAGTCCCCCCCAAGATACAACTTTGACATGAGTCCCTCCCAAGGCCCAACTTTGACATGAGTCCCCCCCCAAGGTACAACTTTGACATGAGTCCCCCCCCAAGGCACACCTTTGACATGAGTCCCCCCAAGGCACACCTCCCCTTCATTGGGAAAAAGAGAAAAAACGTTGTTTTGCGGCTATAAGACAGTTTGGACTTCCAACGTTATTTGTTACAATATCTGCAGCTGAAACACATTGGTTTGATTTAATGAAAACTTTATCATGGAATTTAGATCGTCACGAATTAACTAAAGAAGAATTTGTCGATATTAACAAGTTTAGCAGTAGGCCTCTGGCACTAAATTAAAATCTGTCAATGTCAGATTTTCATGTTTTAAATAATGAAATAATGTGGTGTCTGTATAATTTATATATATATATATATATATATATATTTTTTTTTTTAATCACACGTTACTTCTATGCTTATTTAGGATACCGCGTGTCGTAACGTCTTGGTTAATAAATATATTATCACTAAATTTTGTACCAGACGCATCTTCTGTTATACACAAACAATCTTAATCTACATTATAGCATCTTCATTTTCAGGCCCTTCTGTTTGATATTTCACTTGTAACCGCATTTCACGAAACAATTTTCTGGATTACTGGAGAGTTCCTGACATGCAGAAATTACAAAATGAATCAATAGTCTGGAGACATGATATCGTAATTTTGATCCTTCATGGAAATAGGGAAAAGAGTTATTTTAGATTGAAAGAAGTAATTCAAGTTTGTATACCATATGAAATCGCTTGATTTTCAAATTCATTTCTGTCAGAAGAAAAAATTTCCAACGATGCATGCGGGAAAACGACTTTTTAGAGAACGATACATGAGGGTTTAGTTAACATTATTTAAATACAGCTTATACAGGGACCATAGGAATAAAACTATCAATGCGGGAAAACGATGGATGCGGGAACGATAGATCGGGATTTTACTGTATTATTTTTAACGAAAAAAAAAAAAAAAAGAATATAGATGATAGCCTGTACTTAGAATAAACAGAGTGTCACCAGAAATTAATTCATAAAATCGTGCATTAAATAAGACATTCCAATCAACAAAAACTAATTCTCTTATTTTGAGCCCAAAATATTTCATTTTAAACCGAAAGAAGAAAATTAACCTGCTGTTTATATGAGCGATTTCAAACATCTATATTCGAGCAAGAAAATAAAAAAAAGGAAAAGTTGTATGCTGGGTACATGAATGGAACTTCGACGACAACCGCTTGGCGCGGATAATTTAATTCTGTCTGCTTTTACCGTGCCGTTTACCGTCGAACGGCATTTCAACTGGATGATAAAGAGGAAAGGAAGCTTATCTATTAATGACTCCTTTGTAGATTACGGTAGAAGTTTTCACATTAACAACTCCTATTCCATACCATGAGGACCTTGATTTCTTTTTTTTTTTTTTTTTTTTTTTTTTTTGATTCGTGCAAGAGACTACTACTTAGTCTTGTTTCGGGTGCTTTAATAGCACGAGCTATGCGATTTGGAGATTGTGTTTTTACTTTATTCTTCGTTGGATCCCATTTATATATTCCAAGTAGTCAGCGATTGTAAATCATTAGACTTCAAAGGCAGAGGAAAACAGAGTGCAATAATTTAATAACGTTTTGATCTGGGAAATAATCATTGAAAGTTCCTCAAAATTTAGAGAGAAAAAACTAGTTAACTTTAAAGAGGTTTTCTTCTTTTTTTTTTTTTTTTTTCTTTCCTTTTCATATTGGCCTACCACATTTTTATTTAATTATTTAATTATTTATTTAATAACTGTAGGGAAGTTGATGGGATGTATTTTTACTGAATCTCTTCATTATAACTAAAATTTTGCATATCGTATGAACTCTGTACTTCAAATTTTATACAAAGGAATTCAATATAGAAGAAGTTTTTTCTAAAATTAGAAGCGTAATCCTTTCGATTTACCGGATGATGAGATTCCCATGCATTCAACCAGGTGCCAAATATATTTGTGTCGATAAGACAGACAAAATCACCAACTGAATTACTTTTTTTTTTCTTTTTTTTTCAATAAGCAAATACATGCTACAATGTAGGTGTTTATCTTAGTCATCGATAATGGTAAATTGAGTTTTATGATTACTGGACAAGCTGGATCAACATTAGTAGTTGTAAAGAATCTGGAGGGTGTAATTCCATATTTGGGTAAATAACTCATTATTTAGTTCATCGAATATTTTCCACTTGTGAAACATGCCATACATCGAAAGAAGTCTCTTTTAAATTGTTTTTTATTAGATATTAGGCATATTTAAAGTCATTAGGAATATGGGATACTGAACTCTCGTTCAGTATCCCATATGCCTAATGATAACGATAGTAGCATGAATTCTTATTTACAGATATTTATTATGCAGTGATTATTTTTATCAGTATAACAATAAGAATTTGGATTTTTTTTTTTTTTTTTATCTGATAAATCTTAAAATTTTAATCGATTCTTGACGTTTAATAATCCATATTCGTCAAGATATAAATTAAAATTTTTAACTGTGATGGTGTTTGGAGATTATTATTATTATTATTTATATTATTATTATTATTTTTTCTTTTTAATGCATTGAATTTGTATTTGGAAAGCAGAAATTTTTACAATTTTTATTAACATTTTCTCGCCGTTTTTCAATTCATGTGTTTCTGAACTACCAGTTTTAGAGCCATTAGAACTACTTTAGATTTATAAAAAATCTAACATAAACTCTCCATAAACTAATCCTTATCAATTTCTCAAAGGAGGGATATATATTGATAGAATCATTCACAAATATTTTTTTCTAATAAAAAACAACTTTACAGAGATGCTTTATTTTAATAGAAATTGATCTGCTGTAACTTTTCTAAAGAGTTGTCAAATATTGGTTAATGTTCTTTTCCTTGATTGTTGATTCCTTTTTTGTTGATTGTTGATTTTTTTTTTTTTTTATGTTTTTGATATGATTCGGTAACGTTCATTCCCAAATCTTAACAATTCACTGATTTTTAATTAGGAAAAACTCATTCCTCTACTGAGTAGATTTGATGGATTTTCATGGACAGGGCAATGGTGAAATTTAGATGGATAATCAAACCTCTTATCTCATTTATTTTGTTACTGATGAATATTTTAAGTGTTTCAAGATCCCCCTTTATCCAGTAATATGTGATGGAAGAGTGAATTCTATAGTGGCAATGCATGTAAGAGGGCAAGTTTTTAGTCATCACGTCAGTGCGTATAGAGACATAGGCAGCTTATAAAACCTTTAGTCGTGGTATTGATTAAATTTTTTAACGGGAAACTATTGTCTTGAAGTATACGTTATAAATGAATACTCTAATATTCATCAGCAATGTTCAGATATAAATTAAATCTCCATAAGACACTTTTGAGGCATCTGCAAATGAATGCGGTTCAAAAGATACCTTTCGCCTTTGGATTTGTGAGCCAATAACGCGGAATATTTATGTTACTGATCGCTTTAGTTTTTAAGAGCCAAGCTTTCAATTCCATATCTGAATCAGGGGCTGAATTTTACCTCAGTGACTTTCTAAACTTAACACTTTACATCCGTACATGAAAAAAAGAGAGAGAGAGAGAGAGAGAGAAAGGGGTTTGTTACAGACACTTTTAAAAGAGCAGGTTGGTGTCGATGATTAAATTATATTTACTTTCCCCAATTAAAGCATAAAACACTTTTTTTAGATCAATTTAAAATGCACATCAAATGCACTGTTTTAAGCTGAAAATTATTTTCAGTTTAAAATTTAACGTTAAATGAAGAGCAACTGAGAAATATTCTTAAAACCTCAGCTCAATTAAAACGTCACCCACAGGTAAAATAAATCTAAAAATAATTCAAGATATATATATACACATATAATGTTCAGAATTGTAAATCATTATGAAATTTAACATACAAGAGATATCTTGTTAATACGACCTACATAAAAAAAAAAAAAAAAATAATAACAGTTTTAAATCAGTGTAAATTTTAGGACACAGAAAATACATTTTTATTGCCAGTTGATTTAAAGAAATAATTAGGACTGTTTTGGTGATTGAACTTGAATTTAATTATCATGATTGTTGTTTATTAAAACCACTCACGCAAGCCTATATGGAATGAATTTTTACATTGAAAAAAAAAAAAAATATATATATATATATATATATATATATATGATAGATATCGTAATAAGTTTTAATTTTAAAATTTAGCAAGATACAAAACAATACCAACTCATAAAAATATAGAACTGATTTTAACTTAGAGGAAAGACTGACACAAAAATTATATATATATATATATATATATATATACGACATTTCCATAAATAACCAGAGATTTTCGATTACAGCCGTTTTTTGAAATATCTCAAAAAGTACTAAACAAACAATATTGAAACTTCAGGAGTGTGAAAAACGAAAGTTTTGCTTCAAAAGTAAAAGGAATATAAGTAAAAAATTGAAGAGAAATGAAATTGTTTGGCATCATCCTGTAAAAAGTAATTCTTAAAATGTGGTCTGTCTGTAGCATGTAATTATGGGACTCTTTCTTATAATCTGTAAAAATATCCGTGTCTCTTGTAATGAGGATGACATAACGGTTTCTTTAAAAATTAAAAAAAAAAAAAAAAAAGGCACTTTTTGAGCTATAACACGCAACGTAGTAAACCCAGTGCAATGCCATTTTCAGAAAAATTGACATACGATATTTGACACAGTATACTGCAAGCAGAAGGAAGAACATTAAATATCTAATGAGATTTGAACATTTTTACTAAATACTTTTTAATTGCGAATGCGGAAGATTTAAAGAAATTTCATTTACATTATTTAATAGCCAAATGTATTGCATAAAAATATTACTTACATAAATTGAGCTACGTACATAATCCCAAACAAATATCGTGAAAACTCAAAAAATTGCACGCGATAAAATGAACTGAATTTCAGCTGTTTCCAAAAATATGAAAATTATAAGGGTTTTTCTCAATACATATTTCCAATCATTGAAATCTGTATTATCATTCATAGAATCAAAACAAATGATTATAAGATTAAAAAAAAAAACCTTTTTATTTACCATTTTTTTAAATTTTCTGGTGAATCATATAAAAGCTACAGAAGGCAGCGGGAACCCGGAACACTTGGCTAAAAGTATTAAAAAAAAATCATTGTTATCGTATTTTGAGCTATTATAAAAGTTTCAAATGGCTAAGCTAGCTGGCCGGGAAGTTAGTTAAAAATCGATTGCAAGCTGTGTACTGGTAATGCTGCCAAAGGCAGCAGGGACCCGAAACAGTTGGTTAAAAGCTTTTAAAAAATGCATTTTCACCGTATTCGGAACTATTCTAAAAGTTTCAAATGTCTAGCTAGTCGGGAAGTTTGTTACATAAATTTTCTGTTGAATAATATAAACTCTGCAGAAGGCAGTAGGAACCTGAAACTGTTGACTAAAAGTATTTTAAAAAATGTATTGCCACCGTGTTCTGAGCTATTCTAAAAGTTTCAATTGTCTAGCTAGTCTGGAAGTTAGTTACATAAATTTCTGTTGAATAAAATAAACGCTGTAAAAGGCAGTAGGGACCTGAAACTGTTGACTAAAAGTGTTAAAAAAATGTATTGTAACCAAGTTCTGAGCTATCCAGAAATTTCAACTGTCTAGCTAATCGGAAAGTTAGTTAAAAATCGATGGCAAGATTTGTACTGGACAAACAAACATATAAACAAACAAATAAACAAACAAACAAACAAGAACCGAAGTTGATAAAAAAAAAGAGTAAAACAACTTATAGTTTAGCTTTTTTTTTTTTCGAGAGAAGCTGAATAGCAGTTCATTCTATGGCGTACAACTTTTTGAGCTTTCACCATACATGTTAGGGGTTTTAATATAAGTAGCTCTATACATATGGCTATCAAATTATGCAAATGAAATTTCACTGAATCTCACGCGTGCACAGTTAAAAATTATTTAGTGAAAAGGCTCACAATTCATTATATATTTGATATTTTTTTCATTCTGTTTGCAGTGTGCTGTGTCTAATATTGTATGTCAATTTTCCTGAATATGTCTTTGCACTGGGCATAATACCTTGAGTGTTATAGCAAAAAAAGGGATTTTTTTTTTTTCAAATTTTTAAAGAATATTTTATATCTCCCTGATTACATGCGGTAGAGATTTAAAAAAAAAAAAAAAAAAAAAAAAAAAAAGAAAATTAAAAAATAACCCTATAGTCACATGCTACAGCCAGATCGCATATCAAGCATTTCTTTTTATAGGGTGATGACAAACAATTTCATTTTTCTTTTAATTTTTTACTAGTCCCTCTTTTACATTTGGGGCAAAATTCTCACTGGTATGGGGTATAGCATGTTCTTCTCAATCCTGAAGTTTCAAAATGATTTGTCTAGTACTTTTTGAGATATTTCAAAAAAGGTCTGAAATCGAAAGTGTCCGATCACTTATGGAAAGTTAGTGTTTATAAATCCGTGAAAAACTAAATAAGTTTTAAAAAGGAATCAACAAGTTTAAAAAATAAGCAAAAGCAACTTGAAATTTGAATTGGGATTGGAAAATGCTCAAAACTAGATGGATTCCTTCTTTAGGGGACACACACACACACATATATATATACCCAGCATACACATTAAAAATTTTACGGATATCTGTTTCTTTCTTTGAGATATGGAGGTTTTTGTAAAATCACATTTTGCCCCCTACTCCTTCTTGGGGGTCGAATTTCGTAAAATCGCGTCTTAGGGGATGCTTACACTATATGTTCTATAATCTGACCCAGTTTCCAATCAGTGGCTCCAGTAGATTTTGCTGTGCGTTGATGAGTCAGTGAGTGAGTGAGTGGAAGTACTCTTTTATATGCATAGATAACTGTAACCGTAATATGGTTCTTTTGTATATATAAAGCAAATTTTACTGTACTTCTAGTGAAAATGGCTCTGTCCTGATGATGCCCTCATGTTTAGGGCGAAAGACCTTGACACTATATAATTTTAATGATTTTAATTAAATGTATCGTTTTATACGTGTTTTACAGTGAATTTTTATCTAAATCGCAATAATAATTTGACTTCGTATTGCATTCATTTTATGATCGATTACAATATACATAGTTAAATGGATTATTTCCAAAATAAATTACAGTTATACAAATTTCGCTATTAAAAATTCTTTATGATGCAAGATATATTTGTAAATGTTAGAGAAAAAATATATGTAATCAAAAAAAAAAAAAATTAGCTTACTCATAAATTTATATAGGGAAATAAAACTCATAAATATAATATAAGGAAATTAAAAATATTTTATATAAACAAACCTTCTAATCAATCTAAACTTGTATGGTGTATTATGAATATTTGAACTTTTAAAGATTTGCATATATTCTGAAATGTTTAAATTTGAAATTAATTATAAAAAAATATCATTCAAAAATTAAAGTCTTCAAAAATGTTCTAATGTTATATAACTTAAAAGAACATTTTGAATATTAAGCTATTTATGGAGTATAATGCATGCTAATAACTACAGCTAAATTCATAATGACTGATTTTTTTTTTTATTTATTTATTTATTTATTTTTTTTAATTCCCCTCGTTTAACTAAAGTGGAAATTTCAGCTAATAAAACTACATGCATCGCTTTATTTTTCACTTATTATTTGGTGTAATTACTTTAATAAAAATCTAAGCAAGAGAGAAGATTGTGTGTGTGTGGGGGGGGGGGGAGCTGTTGAAGCGAATTTTTAAAAAAGCTTTTGAATAGATCCGCATAAATGTATTAATTAAGTTATAAACAGCAAAATTATGTTGCTTTTTTTTTTTTTTTTTTTTAATTTCAAAACGACAATATATTTGATAAATTTAAGAAATATAAATAATAAAACTAAAAATAAAAAAGCGAATAGTGTAATATTAATGTAAACATTAAAAACAAAAAGTATTTTAGGTATATCTACGAAATTATAATTAAGTTTGAATTAAACATTACTTACATTCGGGATAAAAACTTAGAAGGCAAGTATTATTTTAAAAGGAATGTTTTTCAGAAATTTGATTTTTTTTTTTTTTTCTAAAATATGTTACTATAAATGTTACTATATGTAACTGGATAATAAAATAATATGAATTTTTAATATAAATACATACAGTGAAACTTGGATAATTCGAACTTGTTTTATTCGAAATTCTGGATAATTCGAGTTTTTTACTCGGTCCCTTGAATTTTGTATTAAAATAATGTTAAAAAATCGTGGATAATTCGAATTTTATTTTGGATAATTCGAATTTTTCATACGATTAACTTTAAAATATTATAGTAAATTTTTTTCCCAAGATTTTTTTCAGCTAAAATGCATTATTTATTTTAATAGTCTTTCAAAATAAGGATAAGGAAATATAAGAAAAGCCCCTACCTAGTGCATCAGAAGATATGGTGCATATACATGAACTTCGAGGGTTTTTTGAATTGAAAGTCATGTCTGATGTAGAAGATTCTATTTTTGTATCAACTGATAGGTTGAAGTCATATGCTATGACACAAAGATTGTACTTGAAGAATCAATAAAAAATATCTGACTATATATATATTTATTTAAGTGTTGAATAATTAAGCGCATAAAAAATACTGATTTAATGGGAGAGGGAAGAGGATGTAGCAATTTTCTTAGATATGAAGTTTATATGTTAAATTTTTGATCGTAGAGTTTTAATTTTTTAAATTTATCTCTTCTTTTTGACAAAATAGCATGCTTGCCAACATCCTAATTAATATTCTGTAGTGTTGTTAGTCCCGCCCTTTCTTTCACACCAGTAAAGTAATATTTTGAAAATACAATTACAATTAAATAAGAAGAAAAATACTCTAAAATGGATACTGGTATGAAAAAGAAGGCGGGGCTAACAATACTACGGAATTTTAATTAGTATGTTGGCAAGTATGAAATGGTATATGTAATTCGAATTTTTGGATATTTCGAATTTTTCTCAGGTCCCTTCAACTTCGAATTATCCAAGTTCTACTGTATTTTAAAATAAGTAAAGTTTATTCAATTGCCTTTATCTCAAATACAATCAGTAAGTTGAAAAACTTTTCGCTTTTAATTATGAAACTGATAAGTGTATAATTTCCGAAACGTCAGTGGAGGCCCTCTGTTGAGACTCAAAACGGTTTTGGGCTGTGTCTGTCTGTCTGTCACGCGATAGCGGCCGCAAAAATAGCGCTATTGACTTGAAATTTGGTACACCTGTTCATGAGCCCCACGAAATCAGCTGTATAATTTTTGGTATGTATTCCATTTGTAGTTCGTATACAGGGACACGCCAAAGTTTTTCTTATCATTACGGCCTATGGGAGGAATTTGTATGTATCGCGATAGCGGCCACAAAAATCACGCTATTGACTTGCAATTTGGTTCACGTGTTCATGTGCCCTACGAAATTAGCTGTATAATTTTGGGTGTGTATTCCATTTGTAATTCGTGTACAGGGACACGCCAAAGTTTTTCTTATCATTACGGCCTATGGGAGGAATTTGTATGTACCGCGATAGCGGCCACAAAAATCACGCTATTGACTTGCAATTTGGTACACATGTTCATGAGCCCAACGGAATCAGCTGTATAGTTTTAGGTGTGTATTTCATTTGTAGTTCGTGTACAGGGACACGCCAAAGATTTTCTATCATTATGTCCTATGGGAAGAATGTGTATGTACCGCGATAGCCACCGCAAAAATCAAGCTATTGACTTCAATTTTTTCCGAAACGTCAGTGGTAGCCCTCTGACGGAGCCCTCTGACTCAAAAGGATTTTGGGTTCCGTCTGTTCGTCTGTATGTCTGTCTGTCGTGCGATAGCGGCCGCAAAAATCACGCTATTGACTTGAAATTTTGTAAACATGTCCATGATCCCCACGAAATTAGCTGTATAGTTTTGGGTGTGCATTCCATTTGTTCTTCGTGTACAGGGACACGCCAAATTTTTTTTTATCATTACGGCCTATGGGAAGAGTTTGTATGTACCGCGATAGCGGCCCCCAAAATAACGCTATTGACTTGCAATTTGGAACACATATTCATAAACCCAACGGAATTAGCTGTATAGTGTTAGGTGTGTATTCCATTTGTCGTTCGTGTACAGGGACACGCCAAAGTTTTTCTTATCTTTACGGCCTATGGGAAGAATTTGTATCTACCGCAATAGCGGCCGCAAAAATCCTTCGATTGACTTTCAAATTCACTTACACGTTCCAGCTTTGCATATAAGTAGCTGTATAATTTTTATTGCTATATTTTTTATAAACAGTGTACAGGGACACGCCAAAATTCTTAACATTACGGCGTAGGGGGTGAATTTCGTTTAAACGCATTTACTTTGCAATGAAGAAAATGAAACTAGCGTACGTGAGTAAGATGCTTAAACTTGTGTTGTTTGAAAAAAAATATGTTCTCTTAAGCTTTCTAATTAATGTACAGAACCTTACAAAAGTGTTCTGACAATGTAAGGTAGTCATCCAAACGATGTTAAATTTGGAAAAATTATTAATTTTAAACGCAAAATAAGTTGAATAGTTTTTACTGGTGTATACAATGCTTATGGTTCGTTTACAAAGATACACGAAAGAATTTCGTAACATTAGAGCCTATGGACAAATTTTTAATTTAAGCGCGCACTTTAATGCGTTTATGCAGAATTGAACTTAATAAAGTTAACATACATTATAAAGATGCTTAAAATCATGTTTACTCTTAAAAAAGGTTATGTATAGACTAAATAATTTATGGGACCACACAAAATAATTCCGAGTATGTACTGTAATCATCCAATTGATGTCAAATTAGTTTGAAAAATTAATGAGTTATAATTAATAAGGTTTATTCTTATTATTGGCGTTTATAATGACTCTGGCTACTTTTCCGGGATACATAAAGGAATTTCGTACTATTACGGTCTATAGTCGGTATTTCTTAAAAGTGTATTTTAAGATGGTTACACACCATCAAATATAATGAAATTTTATTAGAATTTTAAAAGCATGTTTTCCTGTTGAAAATTGTGGGCAGAGAATTGATAATTAGTTTAAAGGTTACACAAAATATTTCCGATATGCTATGTAATTTTTTTTGTATGAAATTTGATAGTTATGAAATTTGGTATTTATGAATTTCAGGGAAATAATACAAGACCGTCGTTTATTAAGAATACATATTGTTGCGTACTTGGGGGTTCGTACGTTGTCCGAGAATGAAAGGCGAAACTTGAAAAAATTCAGTGACTTATTCACAGAAAGTTCCAGAAAAATACAGGTATATATACCAAGTATCAGCTTCACTTCAACCAGTAAACATAGCTTAAACAACAGCCGTTAACAGCAAAACAACTGTACAAACTGTTTATCAATAACACATACAGCAAGTCTCATTCAAAGAGGCTCAAACAAAGCAAGCATTTGACGAAACTGACACAGATCTGAGATTGGCCGCCTTGGCTAAAAAAATGCTCCTTTTGTACTATTCTATCGAACACAGTCTGTTCTGGAAAATTCTCGTATCTCACCAGCCAATGAGATTAGAGCTTCTTTATTTGGTATATCCCTAATAAGGATTTTCTAGCCAAGGTCGCCAAAAAATTTGCCAAGGAGGAAACAGTCGCCAAATTTGACGCCAAATCAATTTCTTCCCTTATTGGAGCTTTTTAATGCGTTTTTAAAGGAAAATTAGGCTATTTTAGCGCTAAACGACTAGAAATGCACAAAAATAGCATTTTATCGACTTACTAAGCCTCTTTGAAAGAATTTATACAAAAATAAATGCAATTATTTACAATTCCGTAACATATGATATACAAATAGGTATACAAAGAGAGATACAGCGGGGGGTTGAGGGGGGCTGGCGCCCCCCTTCGGAATGTATCTGATTATGGTAATAAGTCGATCGAATCAATAAGTACTATTATATAATAAGGAATAAATAAAAATGACCTATTGAATAATGTCTGATGCAAAAGGGACGTTGAGGCTCCTGATCTACAGATCCACTAGTATAATCACGTAGTGAATAATTTACCTTTAAAGTATACATAAGTATATAAATGTGTAGATATATTCAGACTTTTCTTATATGTGATAAAATTTAACTTTAAATAATAATAATAATAATAACAATAACAATAACAATAATAAATAAACAGTCAAACCTCATTAACGGGAACACGCTTAACGTTATATAATTTTAACATAAAATGTTTCCTCAATCCACGTCAAAATTAATATAAGTTTCTGAGATATTGATAGCATGAATTACTGATAACGTAAACAATTTTTTTTATTCCCGTTGAGATTAACGCTATCGAGGTTTGACTGTATATATATATAAATATAGAAAAAATATGAGTGCCAGAAAGCGTATTTCAATGTACAACCCGTAATACTACTACTACTAATAATAATAATAAAACTATCCTTGTACATGATAATTATTTTAACTTTCATTAGTTTCGCATTGAAACAAAATATTTAAAAGTTTTTAAGCAATGTATTTTTTTCTGTTCTTTTAATCGATTTTTATGTATTTTTTTTCTTTCTGTGTTCGGTAGATAAGAGCATTATTCAGATATGTCTAGGTAAGCGCTAGAACAGCTTCCTGTTTTGATAATGCACTCATCTAGCTTTTTTATTTATTTATTTATATATTTTTCACTCCATTAAAATTTTTTCTATTATTTTGATGTGAAACATTTGTATCTATAAAATAATAGATGTATGTTATATGTATATTCATATTTGTGAAATAAACATAAAATATGAAATTCGTGTAAAATGCAATTTTAAATTAATAGTGATTTTTTTTTTTTTTCATAAAAAAATAATTTCTGATAAATAAACAAACAAACAAACAAAATCCTGCAAAAAGTAAAGCGCGTGAAATTTTCAGCACTTCCTAGAAGACTGAAAAAAAAAAAAAAAAATCTTAACATGGATACTGGAAAATATTATTATATCTCAAAACTATTATCATTAAATGGATTCTTCTTGTCTGTCATTGCCCATCTGCGTAGCACTAGCGTGACGTAAAACCCAACCAACCATTCTTCCTGTCTATCTAACATTTCTTTTTTTTTTTCCCTCAGATTTCAACTAGTTAATGGATACTTTCAACAAATCTAAAGAGACACTTTGATCTAAATGAGCTGATTGTTGAAAAAACTGAAATATTACTTCATTGTAATGCATAATCACTCTAATCATATTTTGCTTCTTTCCAAATAGTATCTAGGTTAAATGTTGCGTTCAACTATTGAATTTCGAGCACATTTTAGAACTTTATTTTTTCATAAGTATAAATGAGAGAATAAAAATATTAGTACACATGACAAAAAAATTTCAGTTCTATTGCAATAATGTGTATCACACTACTTCTAATGCACTGGGTCCAAGAATATTACAGCGTGCTCGTTAATTATGTTATCTAAACGAGTTTTAGTTTTAGTTGAATTTATTTATTTATTTATTTATTTATTCCTAATCAAAAAGTCTAATATAGGAGCCTAATTAATTCAAGGTAAATTAAATCTCTAACATTTTAGATTGTCTGTAAATGGATATTTATATTTAAAAAGTAAAATTAAAAGTATATTTAAAAGATATTTTATGTGTATGTATATATATACATATATATAAATGAAATGTTATTCTGATTATTCTGATATTGTTTTTGTTAATAAATAAATAAATAAATAAATAAAATTAAATAAACAAATAAAATTAATAAAATAAAATAAAATAAAAAAAAAAAAAAAAAAAAATGAAAAAAAAAAAAAAAAAAAAAAAAAAAAACTTTATTATGAACAAGATTTTAAGAGAAATTATTCAGAAATTCATTTACATTTTTCCTGAAAGATGAATGGCTTTACTAAGCCCGGATAATTTCGGGAACTACAGGTAGGTAAAAAATAAATAAATAAGTAAAAAATATTGTACCAAATCCCCAAAAAAATAGACAAAACTGAAACTTCCAAAAAATATTGAAAATTTATTGATAGTGATTTTTATTCAAATAATTTAAGAGTAGAGAAAAATAGAGGAAGTTTAAGTGAAAAAGTATTAAAATATTTCAGATATGCTGACACATTATTTTTAAGTAACTTCGTCTTTACCTGTTTAATAATTCTCCAAACTTTTTATTAAAAAGCTCCGTAAACATAACATGTATTTCCTTAGAAAAATACTGCTTTTTAATCTTGGAAAACGTGTAGAAATTCCTTAAAATGAAAATATTTGAAAGTAAAAGAATTCGCTTTTTAGACATTTTCATTTTTTTTTTCACATATTATCTCTCTCTCTCCCCCCATATATATACAGAGAGAGAGATATATATATAAACTAGCAGGCTTTGACCACTTCGCTGGTCACTATATTTAAATAAATTGAAATATATATATATATATATATATATATATATATATTATAAAGAAAATTAAAAAGAAAATCCATTGAAATTGCTCTCACCTTAAAGATCTCGTGTCTGTATCCCTATTACCTGAGTGTATCTTACCCGTTTAATTTTTTTATCGAACGGCAGTTTCGAAACGGACATTATTGAAGCAATCGAAGACGCGCTTTTATATTTAAATCGCAGTTTCATATGAATAACCGTATGTATACTATATATGGCATTTACTATCACGTTACTTCACGTGTTTTATTATATTTATCAGGTAGATCATAAAATGACTGCAGTTGTACGCCAAATCTGGTATTACAATATGATGTAAACGCTATTTTAACTGAATGGCGCAACTAATTTTTTCGTAATCTATACATATAAAAGAGTACTTCCACTCACTCACTCACTGACTCATCAACGCACAGCAAAATCTACTGGAGTCACTGACTCGAAACTGAGTCAGATTATAAGACATATAGTATAAGCACAGCCTAAGAAGCGATTTTGCGAAATTCGCTCCCCAAGGGGGAGTAGGGGGCAAAATGTGATTTCACAAAAACCTCCATATCTCAAAGAAAAAAGCAGATATCCGTAAAATTTTTGCTTTAAAATATTGCTAACACAAATATCTAAAAACCGATTTTTGGAATTTTACAAATTCGGTCCCCAAGGGGGTAAAGGGGGCAAAACGTGATTTCACATGCGCAACTGTGGTTTCACATACTCCTATGTATCTCAAACAAAAAAAAAAAAAAAAAAAAAAAAAACAGATATACGTGAAATTTTTACTCTAATATATAGCTAATACAAATGCCTAAAAACCAATTTCTAGAATTTTAGAAATTCAGCCCCCAAGAGGGGGCAAAACGTGACTGGAAATATTCCTTTATATCGCAAACAGAAAAAAGATATATGCGAGATTTTTACTCTAAAATATAGCTCTCACAAATACATAAAAACTAATTTCTTTAATTTTAGAAATTCGCCTTAGGTGGGGCAGGAAAAGGGGGGGGCTATGGGGCAAAAAATAAATAAATAAATAAATAAAAATACAGTTAGATAGTTCAAAATTGGTACAGATAAGTTTTACAGACCTGCAAGTCGAATGAGGATATTTTCGAAAGTGTGTAAAGTTATTAGAAGGGTCAGAAGGGGAGGAGGGCGGTGGATGGGCAAAAAAATAAAAATAGAGTTAGACCGTTCAAAATTGGTACATGGAGGTTTTGGATACCTACAAATCGATTGCGAATATTTTCGAATTTGTAAAGTTATTAGGATAGACGGGGAGGGGGGGGGAAGGGCAAAAGTACATAAATAAGAGTTAGAGCACTGAAAATTGGTGTTGTTAGGTTTTGAGGTCCGATAAATATATTGCGGATATTTTTGAAAGTACAGAATTATTATGAGGGGCAGTAAGGGGGATGGGCGCAGAGGTAAAAAGAAAGAAATTCATATAGAATGTTAGAAATTAGTATTATTAGTTTTAAAAGCTCGAGAGAACGATTGCGAGTATTTTTAAGGTCTAAAATAATTTGGAGGGGCGGGAACGGTAGGTGAAGGAGTATGCCCGCCGTGCACGCCTGTATACGCTGCCGCAAGAAGTAGGGGCACTGACCGATTATTCCACTAATGTGAGAAGAGTTTTTTCTTTCTTTTTTATTTTTTTATTTTTTTATTTTATATTTATGTTTTTACCTTACGATAATATAGTCATTCAATAAGAGTGTCGAACATAAATGCGCGCGCGCAGCGCACAGTGGCCTGCGCTGCCGAAGGCAGTGGGGACCATGTGCGACATTTTTTCTAATCAGAATTTCTCTCTCTCTTTTTTTTCTTTCACATGATAAACATTAATGAAATTTTGAGAATTCCTTAACTATAGCGATTCATTTTAAAATATTGACCAGCGAAGCGGGCGTAGCCTGCTAGTTATGTATATTCCCAATTTAAATATTTAATTTTGATTTCTTTATTTAAACAATAATTTGGATTAATAAAATATTCGTGCTTGCTTGCGTGCAACTGCACAGATATTTCAAAGTTATACATAGTAAATAATTTATTTTAATGTTTAATTAGTTGTTGCATAGAAAAATAAATAAATGTGCAAACCTGATCACTGTACAGCTTCATTATAGCTCTCCCTTGACGAATTTTGAATTTTATTCGCCATTTTATCAGTGTGTGTATATATATATATATATATATACAGTTGGTAAAAAAGTGTCCGAACACTAGCAAAAATTCCTACGTAAAAAAAGTACACTTCATACGGTTCTGTTTAATAAATCCTTATTGAATCATGTTCTTACACTGACTAAGAAGAGGATTCGACAAGGATTTATTTAAAAAAACCGTATGAAGTGTACTTTTTTTACATAGGAATTTTTGCTAGTGTTCGGACACTTTTGTTACCGACTGTATATATATATATATATATATAAATATATATATAAGAGTTGTTTGAGCATACCTTTTGTTTATACTTTTAATGATTTCACATCTTTGTTAATTTAGTAGAATACCCCATTTTATTTTTTTATTTTTTTTTCATATAGAGTTAGGTTTAAAATAGTACTTGCAGAAATAAATTTTGTGTTTTTAAAAATGTATTTTTTCTGCATGGTGATCTAGTCAGACAAAAAATTGTTAATTAAAATGGTTATTTTTTTTCAGCTTTATTAATTATTTTTTTCTAATATTTTTAAAATTAATTATATTTTTTATGCGCTATTGTTTAAAATGGCTGTCAACGTTCCTTGTCAATAATGCCAGTCTGCTTCAGCGCCTAAAAGATAGCCCAGAAGGATATTTAAGTAAAGCCCAGCTTTAGTACAGAAGCCCTTTGTTGACTTCTTTCTTGATTTTGCCCTTTTTGGCGATTAATTAAAATGGTTCACGCAACGGCGTAACTTTATCAATATGGATAAAATTTTTAAAGCTATAATGACGTCAATTTCATCTGATTTATGAGTAAATTTAATTTTTAATTATTTTATTATTTATGTGTAATACATACATACATACATACATATATATGTATATTATGCCGGAAAAAATGAACGCATAAACGTTTTTGGCATCTGCTCAATATACTTTAAGGCTAATTTTAAAGCTAATATAATATTATGTTTTCACATTTTATTAATTAATTTTAAAAATTATAAATCGTTCTTTAAGGTGCAAAAAGAGGTATTAGAACGGAACTCCATGCAAAATTCTATAGCTCTAATATCTGCCATTTGACTACACAGAGACCGATCGACACACACAAAGACACAGACATTTTATTTTATTATATTTAATATATATAAATATATTATAAACAAATGATAAGCTGATATGTATGCCATGTGTATAAATAGCCATATGCGCCAGATTGTATGACAATGACCAAATAAGCAAGCGAAGTGTGATGTCACTGACCGTCGTTGTAGCCAAACAAAATATTTTCTACGTGATTATCCAACGGATTTTTTGTAAAAAAAAAATTATTAAAAATTAAGGAAAATTATTTCCTGATTTTAATCCCCAAATTTAGGTATAATTATAAATTATTTATCGTGCACATGTGTTAGATAAAATTATTTTGCTGCCAAGCTGACAAAATATTGATTTAAAATTCAAAACTCTGTCGTCCTTGGCGTTTTTTGTATTTGGCGATCAAAAACGTAATATGAAAATATACATGCCAGATGTATATTTTCCTAATATGCATTGTACGAAATATTGTTTCATATTATTGATTGCTCTCTTAATATAGGTTGTTAAAATAACCCTGAAATGGAAAGGATTAAATATGTTCACCAGATAATTTGGCATTTTTTCTCCAACGACAACAGATGTTAAATACATCAGTATCAGTTATAGATGTTCTTACATCAGATACTTTGTTTATACTTTCAAAAACAAATTTTTCAAATTTTTTTGTCGACCGGTTGGATATGATCCTGGGTCCTTTGGATTAGAAATCAAACGACATACCTCTGGACAAAAGATTAACCCATTGTCCATCGGTAAGATCTGATAATCTATCCTGAGAAATGACGTTCGATACACCACTCCCCTTCCAGCGAGAACGTGTATGTGCGTTTTTCTGTATACTCTTCGTTGCTTTATTTATTTATTTATTTATTTTTGATTGAATGATTTGTCATATATTGGCCCAAGATGAAGTTGTTTTGCTCTTTGTGTGTTATTTGCACATCCGTGAATCACCAATTTCGCGAACGGTTGAATATGATCCTGGGTCCTTTGGATTAGAAATGAAACGACATACCTGTGGACAAAAGGTTAACCTATTGCCATCGGTAAGATCTGATAATCTATTCTGAGAAATTGCGTCCGCTACATTATGATAGAATATTTATCATTTTCCTTTTGTTTGGACCTAAGGACGGCCAGTGACGTCATCACTTCGTTTGCGTACTGGAAAGTAGCAGCGAAAAAATAAAAATATATGCATTTTAGCTATTGGTCTATTTTTAATAATATATTTAAATAAAGTAAAATAAATAAATAAATGAAATAAAATAAAATAAAAAATATTTCTTACCTGAAGCATGATTTTTTTTTTTTTTTTTTTTTTTCAGTATTAAATACTAACTAACAAAATTTATAATAATGTTTAAACGTTTATATTCAGAACATCCATAAAAAATTTTAACTAAATTATAACATTAAAAATAAAATGTTTTGAAAGCTGTTTGTGTTTACACTAATGACGTCAAATAATTTGACTTTTGATTATAAATTGACATCAAATTTACCGCTCAATTTTATTTTTCACAAAGCTATACATAATTTTTTTTTGCGTAAATACATTTCTTTTCATGGCTTTTTTTTTTTTTTTTTTTTTTTTTTTTTTTAATGAATATTTAAAATTTTGTTATTTAGTGACAACTGTTAGATTTTTAATATCTCATGCTTTTTCTTATGTCTTTAACGAGAATTTTAACTAAAATATTCAAATTTCGAACAAAAAAAATGTTTATCAAAATTATTTTTAGCCTATAGCACTCAGGGATGGAATAGATTTTGATTAGAGATTTTTTTTTTATCGGTTCAGTAGTTCCTGTGATTACGCTCTATATACAAACAAAGTTTCCTCGGTTTTTAATAGTATAGATGTATTATTTTCGGAATAAATGACATTGAAAATAGCAACATGCTAAAAATTATTTTTCTAATATTATTTTTTTCTTATTTGTTTGTTTCCACTGATAGATAAATAAATAAATAAATATATATTTACGGAAACATTTTTTGAATGTCTTAAAAAGTTTTTCATAAATTAACTAATTTTAAATTCTTTCCACGAGATTAAACTTGTATTACAACTTCAGGAAATTGACAATAAAAAATAAAATAAATAAAATAAAATAAAGAAGGAAGAAATATATTATTAAAAACAGTTTAAAATGTCTTTCATAATAATATCATTACAAAATTTATATCTTGTTATATAAACTATCTAAAAACATTAACAAATATAAACTTTTATTCTCTCTATTATCATTATCATTATCTATATTATATCTATTAAACAGCTTTATCATTATCGTTATCATTATACCATTGTCTATAAAACCTTATCTATGAACTATATATTAAACATTTATGTTTTACATCTTTCCTATGTTTTTATCCAAACCTTGCCCTCAATAATTTAAAAATGAAATTTACATTTTTGATAAACAACATTAAAAATTTGTATTTAATCACCTGATACTACAACTGTAATATGTCTGTGATATAAAGACATTGTGTCATATGTTGCTATACAAACTCTGTCCCCAAGTCTTAACATTAAGATCTGAATTTACAATTATTTATTAAAAGGTTTTAAATCCAAATTACATTTTTAATGACTACTAATTCAGAAATATTTATTCCACTTTTATATATGCTGTTTTAATAATTATGAAATAGTAATAAAATATAATGAAATATCTTTCAGCATATCGTATAATTTTAATAATTTTAATTGTAATAGTGTCTTTTTCTTATAATGATCATGGTTCAAATTTATTTAAGTGATTTTAGCTCATTTTTTTAAAAATGTATATGGTATGTTTTTATAATTTATGTAATCATCCATTAATTTCCTTAAAATTATATGTGTGGTATCATAGAATGACTTAAATTGTCTGTGTTTATGGTTTTTAAACATCATTTTTCCCTGAGGATGGTTAAAGATGAAATTTAACCGAAACGTTGGATACAAAGTTTAATAAAGTTATTAAAATGATATGATATGCTGAAAGATATTTCATTATATTTTATTACTATTTCATAATGACTACTAATTTTAAACAGAAATGTCTAGAAACACGTAATATGGAGTTTTTAGAATCTGCGTATGGATTTCATCAACTCTGAGTGTATTCTTTTACGAAACAATTTTCGAAATTCATACAGAAAATACGTTTGGCTATGATTAGTTAGATTTAGTTAGAACATTTTAAAAAAAGATAAATAATTAAAAGATTAACTAATTAATTATTATTTTAGTTACTTATTTTTTTTTGTATGGTAATGTTATAATTCCTTATGAGAGTCGTAGATTTATATTTTACAGTTTTATAAAAAACTTAACAATATATCTGAACCTATATCTATCTCTCTCTCTCTCTCTCTCTCTATATATATATATATATATATATATATATATATATATATTTAATTTAATTTAATTGAGTGAACAGTTTTAATGAATATTTTTTTTATTCTATACTTGCTTTCTTTATGTTTGAGAATAGAATTGTGAATAAGTTTGTGAAAAGTTTAAAAAATAATTTAAGTATTAAGTTACATACTGTGGAGCACAAGATGAAGCTTCGATGAATAAAATTTGTCACTTTTGGAAGATCACAACTCATAAAAATATATATATATATATATCCTGACGTAGAGTATCATTCTAACTATGTTGGAAAACAGAAAACTTCTTGAGGTCTATATTTCGAAGTTTAAAATTTGAGTGAAGAAGTACATTACAACTATAGTGCTACGAGTTGTTTTTAAAATTGCTAATAATTTTCAGACTATTAAAAATTATTGATATATAAATATTCAGAAAATGTAATTATTTAAATATAAGTCAATAAAGATTTAATTTATAAATTATAAAAGTAATGTAGCAAATCATTTTGATTTCTTTTTTCTTTAGGTTCATTTGTATGAACTTTCGATAAAAGAAAAAAAAAAAAAAACTTTTCAATAGCCTAACTTTGGATAATTTTACCGACGTCAATCTTAATAACAGTTTCAAAATACTCTTCAGATAATTATAAATCATGTAATATTTACCAAACGTTCAAATTCACAACAAACTTAGAAATTTAAATGAAACTTATTTTTAATTTTACTGTAGGATTGTACAAAAATTACACATACAGACATCCATGAAAAATAACAAGGATGGTTGGATGGTTGGGTTTTACGTCGCACTAGTGCTGCGCCGATGGGCAATTGGCGACGGTCTGGGGTGTTCCGGAGACATGCCATCACAATTTTCATCCTCCATGGAAGGGATGGTTCTCCCGCTTCGGTGACCCCCAGAAGTATAATTTTTGTGGGGAACATGGAGGACATTGCGGCCACGACAGATTTTACGTGCACCAGCTACCATTAGTGTACACGACGGTCTTTGGCCGGCACGAGTACAAAACCCGCAAGCTGAAAAATAACAAGGATAATAATACTACTATTACACGAATAAAAAGTATTTCCTTGAGTACTTTTATTTAAAAAAATATATAGAACTAGATTTTTACTATTTAAACTTATCTTACTGCGTGATTTTTTTTTTTTTTTTTTTATCACATAAATCATCGAAATCCTTTGTAATCTGTTACTGAAAGAAGGAATAATAATATTGTCTGAATCATTGTTACAGTGTGATAGAAAAATATCAAGAGACTAATACACTTGTTTTTTGTACGCTGTTTATCCTATATCACAATTTTTATGGATTTTATTGTTATCTTTACTTTAAGTTTGGTGAATATGTTGCAGGTAATCAATTCTGCAGTGTTAATAATAAAATGAAAAAAAAAAAAAAAAAAGCTAACATTTTCCATTTTTTGTAATAATTTTAAAATATACAGTTTTCTGACAAATCATATTAATTTAATAAAATTGTTTATAAAATTATTCCTTTACTCATCAATTTGAATAAAATTATTCAAAATATAAAAATACATTATGGCACATGATATATAAGCTACTTATAAGGATGTTATGAGAAAAGTTTTCTAACTGAGAGACAAAACAAAATTCAAATAAAAAAAATTAATACAGTTCAAAAGTAACTACATAAAATTTACATATATACAAAGTGAAATAACATATTATTATTTTGAACCTAAAATCTCACCAGGCAACCACAAGGTGTTTCTCAGCATTTACAATCATAACAATTTTTTAAATATCTCTCATTCAGGGAAGGTATGTTAATATACTTGTTATATATATATGTATATATATATATATATATGTAAAGTAAAAGTATGAATAAAAAACGCTAAAATTCCGAAATTTACGATTAAGCAAAATTTTCATAATACAACAACATCGAATCAACTGTTTTAAATATAAATGAATAAAACGTATTTTTCCAAAATGTAACAAAATTATCACTCACAATTTTAACGATATGTGTGATATTCTAACAGTATTTTTAACAAAACTAATATTGCATTTGTAAAATGCAATAACATCTCGAATGTATATTTATTATAGTAATCACTATCTGTAACAAACCAATATAAAGTCATATATTCTATGATTATCTGTAAAATATTTCATATTACTAAACTGAATACATTATTGTATATCGCATCATTTGGAACAAGAAGAATTGACCCTTCTATATATGATTTTATGCATACCATTTATGAAACCCATTAAAAATAAATTTTAAATCGTGAAAAATATTTGTTTCAAGTTCATTATTTCTTGAAATTCTTACAAGAGGCGACACAGAGTGAGACATATTTTTCTTTCCTTTTTTTAATATTATTCTATCATTAAAAAAAGAAAAAAAACCGTGAATTTCATGTTTATTTTTTTTCTTCTGTATTTAGTTGAAGAAAATAATGGATTCGTAAAAAAATTCGACATCTTGTTTTCGATAGATTTACGCGTTTTGATAGCTAATCGCGTTTTAATATTTAAGAAAATATCTGTCTGCGTGTGTATGTAAGTGCGTATGCGTCAAAAATTTGTGGCAACTGTATATCAAAAACTAATGCACATAATTACATATAAATTTACATGTAGACGTAACTTGAAATAACTTAGTGCCTAACAACATTTGATGTAAATCGTGTAAGAGATGGCGGTGTTATATAGCGATTTCCACAATTTAAAGTAAGTCATTATGAAACATTATGCTGATTTAATTTGGATGAATATCGATCAATAGGTGGTGCTGCTTTACTGAAATTTTTCTCGAGAACGGGAAGGTTATATCTCAATTTTTATGGCATGTAGCTCTACGAAAGTTGATAGATATATAGGATAACTATTATAAAAACGCATTTTTAAAGATATATTTATAAATAATAAAACTATCTTTCTTTGGATATTTAGTGTATCAGCCACAAACGTACTCGTCTCCAAGATGTACTCGGGCACAAGAAACGCACGCCCAGACGACATGTCGACGCGACGTACCAAAGCATTTTCTCTTTCACCCTCGGCCGTTACATATTTGTGCGAGTGTCAAAAGCGTGCGTTTGCGGCTTCCGATGCGGAAGGGTTAAATACGACCTTAAATTTTCTTTCAACTCTTCTATATATACTTTTAAATTTGAGATTTTAAGCTTCTGTTTCAGCACAAAGAGTTAATTTTATTTCAATTTCTTTAAGAAAATGTGTATTTCAATTGTATTAAATTAATTTTTGTTACCAAAATCTCTATCCCAATCGCTTTCAAACGCTTTGTCTTTAGCAATGGAATTTATGCTTTGTGTCTGGGTTTCTAGCGCATTGTGTTGTAAAAAATACCGTCACTTTTTACAGTGTAGCCTGAAATGCTCTACACTCTAGTCTACCCTTAATACGATTTGATATAATTAACTTATCATGAGCAATTGCTTATTTTTTAGGGTTAGTTTCCTATTTCTATTTCCATGCAGTCTCAAACCATTCCTAAAGCAATAAACATCATAATGCACGTTTACGCAAAATTTGAAAGTATTCTGCCGTGTTAAGAAAATCGTAAATTTTAAATAACTTACGAAGCTTTCAAATTAGAGTGTTGTAAATAGATACGTTTATTGACACTATCACAAATGATATTTTGAAGCTGAAAAAACTATTTACGATTATTTTTGTTTTGAAGTATTATGAACACAGAGTGATAAACTAAATGAGTATGGATGGACACTACTTCAGTATTTTGATTATCAGATTCCCCCTGCCTCAAAACGTAAAAAAAGAAAGAAAAAAGGAAAAAAAAAAAAAACGAGATATTAACTTTTTACCACAAATTTCGAAGATATTTATACCTATAGTACAAATTAAAATATGATCCATGGTTGTAGGTAGGTAGGTAATTAGGTAGGTTATGATTGACGTCGCACCATTACTGAGCTAGGGATAATTGGCGACGGTCTGGGACGCACCCCTACGCATGTTCCGGAGACATGCCACCACAGTTTTGGTCCTACATGAAGGGGATAGCTTCACAGCTTCGGTGGCCTCCAGAGGTATAATTTTGATGGGAACAAGGAGGATATTGCAGCCACGACATATTTTACGTGCACCAGCCACCATTAGTGTGCACAACGCGACGGTCTTTGGTCTGCTCGAGAACCGAACCCACAATCTTCCAGTTACGAGCTCGGCGCTCTACCGACTGGGGTACCATGGTTCGGATTTAAAGTTGAAAAAAAGAAATAAAAATGGTCACATACTAAAGCTGTAAGGCAGAATGGTCTAGATATTATGATTTTCTTTCTATTAAATATATATATATATTTAAATATTATACAGGGCGAGTTTGACATAATCTGCCAAACGAAATGAGGTGATAGAACAGCCCATGGGGAACATAAAACACCATAGAAACCCGTTCCTATCTCTAACCGTTTTCAAATATATATGGTAGATAGAAGAAAAATCTTTTTTTTTCCGTCCCGTCTGAAAAAAAAAAAAAAAAAAAAAAAAAATGAGCTTTCTGAAAGACTTACACGCACAATAAGCACATATTTGGAAAGAGCAGAAAAATTCCTATCGGGTGACACCCTTTACATCAGGATACCTTAATTTGACGGCGAGCTACAAGCGCTAAAACATTGGCAAAGTTTAAAATTGAGTTGTCGCCAAATTCTTTAACCGGCAATTCTGCAAACACCGTTCAAGGTACAATCGGTCAAATTTACCAAAATCTTCTCCATTCCACAAACTTTAGAATGAGCTCACAATAAACCATATCAATGTTCTAGTTCAGGAGAAATTCAGCCTTTTGTTTTAAAAACATTCATCACTGAACTCGACATTCGTCGAGAAGGAGACTCGCGGAGTGCCATGGTCGTTCCTGATTTCATGTCCGTCTTCAGCTCGCTGTTTTGTCAGATGCAAAAAAGAAAGTTTTAAAAGCAAACAAGAAAAGTAGCAGTTGTATTAAGTTTACAAACACAATGGAATGTAAACAAAAGAAGTATGACGTTTCTCACGTCTTTCACAAAGGAATATGCAAAAAAAAAAAAAAAAAAAAAAGACGTAACTCACGTTTATGATTAATGCACATATGCATTCTAAAGGATGTGTAAAATTTAGTGCCGCTGCTAAAATTGGTCATCCCCACACCTGATACATGCCCTTGCCCGCTTACGAACGGAAACCACAGAAGCGCTTAGCGAAAGCTCATCCCCGGCTTCTTAAATCTTGCAAACTGGCAACTTCTGTGCGGTAAACTTCTTGCTTCAGGAAACCTCAAACATAGAAGTCCAATGGAGTGAGATCTGGCGATCTAGGTGGCCGAGAAATTGGTCCATTACGACCAATCCATCGCGGATACTGCTGAGTCAAGAAGTCCCGAGCGGCATTGGAAGCATGTCAGGGGCCTCATCGTGTTGGAAAATGATTTCCGCTCGTTGGGGTACAGGAATGACATCAAGTAATCCTGGAAGATGATGTTCCAGAAACTCTAGGTAAGTATTGCTTGTCAGATGACCTTGGAACACATGTGGACCTATCAAGCGATCGCCAAATACTCCAAGCCAAACATTTAAGCTGAATCTCGTCTGGAACGATGAGTTTCGTTTTACAAATGAATTTTGTTGAGGGTAAAGGTGCCAGTTATGTAAATTTAACATGCCATCCCGAGTGAAAAGTGACTCATCTGTCCACAGTATCGTTCTAAGGATATGGTGTTAATCAATATCTCGCTCCAAAAGCCAGCGGCAGAATGTTACCCGCGTTAGGAAATCTGAGTGGCGTAATTCTTGTACCGGTGCGAAGTGGTATGGATGATACCGGTTTTTGCGCAAAACATTCATCACTTTACTTTGGGAGATTCCACCTTCTCTCGCAAGTATGCGTGAAATCATATTTGGATTTTCCTCCACTCGGTCGAGCACGGACTCCTCAGCGGTGGCGGAGCGGCGACCACACACTACCGAAAGACGCACTCTCCCTAATCCTTCGATGAATTGCGGCAAATACAGAACGGTTGGGCGCACGACGATGTGGATAACGTAGACAGTACTCTTCTTCGGCTCTCCGAGAGTTACCATCGCAAAATCCATACACAAAATCCATATCCGCGTACTCTTCTTTTGTAAAACTAGGCATATCTGTTTGCAGGTTGGAAAGTATGACAATTTGATCCCTGTGATGACTTCAATTGAAAATAAAAGTCAGAAGGGTAAACAAAAAGGGATAAAATTTCAATATTAATTTACAAAGTAGAAGAAAAAAGTGCAACGGAATATGAACCAACTTGGTTAATTCGTACCAATGTGCGAAAACATACTAAGTATGAACTAAAAGAGAGCAAGTAGATGTGACAGCAGCGTGAAAAGAATCGGCCGAGCTCAGGCAAAGTCTAGAAAATCCTAAAGCAAGAAGCAGCATAAAACATAAAAGAAGCTGACGAGCTAATGAGCTGTTACAGATTGGCTCGCCTTTTGTACCCGCGAGTGGGATGCGCGCGCAGGAAGGTTGGAATACATCTGTGTTTCACTATGAGTCCATATGCAGATAGTCACGAATTTGCATACGTTCCATTTACTCACCATCGTTTCGTTTGCCGAATTTTAACGAATGCCGTTTTCAGTGTTGTATTGCAAACAAGAGGCTAAATTTCTCCTGAACAGGAACGCCGATATGGTTTATTGTGGGTTCATTCTAAAGCATGTGGAATGGAGAAGTTTTTGGTAAATTTGACTGATTGTAGCTTGAACGGTGTTTGCAGAATTACCGTTTAAAGAATTTGGCGACAACTCGATTTTAAACTTCGCCAATGTTTTAGCGCTTGTAGCTCACCGTCAAATTAAGTTATCCTGATGCAAATGATGTCACCCTATAGGATTTTGTCTGCTCTTTCCAAATATGGGCTTATTTTGCATCTAAGTTATTCAGAAAGCTCACAAATTTGGGTTTTTAAAGACGGGATGGAAGAAAACAGATTTTTCTTCTATCTACCATAACTCGGAAACGGTTAGAGATAGGACAGGGTCTCTGTGGTGTTTTATGCTCCCCATGGGCTGTTCTATCACCTCCTTTCGTTTGGCAGATTATGTCAAACTCACCCTGTATATTTCAATTTGATATTGAATATGAGGATTTCCATAATAATTTTCTGCTTTTGTGTTGTAATATGCACTATTAATATTCCTTTTCAGTGAAATAAAGCAGCGAATAAGCGCGCAGATTTCTGCATGTGTTAATACGTTAAGTGAGTCGGACAGGAGGCAAAGCCTCCTTTGGGGATTGGTGAGCGGAGCGCGCAGGGGGCAGAGCCCCCTAGTGTATATGTAAAAAAAAAGTGCCTGATAAAATTATTAGCAAAATATTCTTTTCATTAAAAAAAAAAAAAAAAAAAAAAAAAAAAAAAAAAAGAAGAAGAAAAGAAAAGATATCCGTCGCTAATATAGCGACACAAATTACAAAGCCGCAAATGGAGCAACATTATAAAGTTATGTAGTACGATAATGTTTACCTATTTACTTATTTTTTTATATACTAATCACTGGGCTAATTTATCATACAGATAAATGAGCCTCTGTGTGTGACTGCACTTGCACGCTGTCGAACAGAAATATTTGATTAATTCAAATTAATATTTAAATAAATAAATAAAAATAAAAATATGTTTAATGGGAAATACTATATATAAACATAAAAAGATTAGTTGTCTAAAATACGGCACAAATAGCGCTCATGGCATAATGTTACATGGGATTAAGTCTTATTCTTACATGGTATTAAGTCTATAATGGTGACAAAAATTCAGAAGTTGCCAAAGAGAACTATATTAAGGCTGTACTGTGATCAGGTTTACAAACCATGAATTTTATATCACAGCAAAAATTAATTGTCTCATAAGACAGACGTAGCCGGTCAAAACATATTGTAATACTTGGCGTGAAATTGCTGTCTTTTTATGGTTGATCGGATAAACAAAATAAACATAGGAAATAGCGTAAAAGCAAATATTATGTGCACCACGTATAGTGTTGTTCATATGTAACTGGTATTCAAATATAAAAGAGATAGTTCAATTTTTTCGATACTATCTATTTCGAACCTGTTATCTAATAAGCACCTAAATGGAAGCCCACTGGTATGGCATTATCGCAGGTAATAGTGACAAGCGCCCGAGTTTTAGATTATGACCAAATCGTGCCGAAGGCAGCAGGGATCTGAAGCGAGCTTTTGACCTATTTCAATATTTTGTTTTATTTTATTTTTATAAAGCTATATAGAAAATAGTTTCCTTTAAATTTAGTGACCAGCGAAGCGGGCAAAGCCTTCGAGTTAAATAATAAGAATTGTACTCAAAATATTACCTATTTTTTTTTTCTTTTTGTGGGAGGGGGTAGGCACAAATGTTATTAGCAAAAAGTTTGAAAACAATAAATATAATAATCTTATTGCTTTTTATCTAAATATAATAAAGAAATTGCATAAAATTTAACAAATTAAATAATTCGATGCCATTTTAAACGTAGCATACTATAGTTTAATGTCTTATTATTATTATAAATCGGTATTCATGTACTATAGTGAAATAAAGATATTCTATATAAACAAATGTCATAATTACTCTAATGTTATATAGTATATTATGAATATTTGAACATTTAGTGATTTGAATATAATCTGACATGTTTAAATTTTAAGTTGGTCATATAAATTTATCATTTTTATATTGAAGTCTTCAAAAATGCTCTAATGTTACATATCTTAAAAGAAAATTTTGAATATTAAACTATTTATAGTGTATAATGCATGTTAATTACAGCAGCTTATTTCGTTCATAATGACTTAAAAAACTTTTTTAAGTTCCTCTCGTTTAACTAAAGTGGAAATTTGTGCAAGTAAAATTGCACGCAAAGCATTAATTTTGCTCTTATTATTTGATGTAATTACTTCAATAAAAATCTAAGTAAGAAAAAAAGTGGAAAAATGTCTGTTGAGGTGAATTTTTAAAAACTTTTGCATAGATCCGCATAAATGCATTAATTAAATAATGAACAGAAACATTATGTTGCAGTATTTTTTTATTCCAAAACGATAATATCTTTCATACATTTAAGAAATATAAATAATAAAATTGAAAGTAAAAAGTGAATAATGTAACATTAATGTAAACATTATGGGCGAAAAGTATTTCTAGTATATCTGGAAAATTATAATTAAGTTTTAACTAAAGATTAGTATGTATATATTCATGATAAAAACTTTTTTTTAAAAAGGAATTTTTTCGAAAATTTTATTTATTTATTTTTTTAAAATATGTGTTACTATAAATATAATTAAATGTAATAGGATAATAAATTATGCTAATATGCATTTTTAATATAAACAAATATATTTTAATAATGTACATTTATATATATATATATATATATATATATATATATATATAATTTTATTATTATATTATTATTAATTAATCAAGATGATTTAGTTCCGAGATTGAATGATACATATTTTAAGGAAATGTACTTTCTATATAATTTAAGACAAGTAATAAGTAACGTTATATAATAAAACGTCAAATACAATTAGTACGTAGAAAAACCTTTCTTTTCAATTATTATTATATTATTTATTATTATTATATTATTATTATATATAATTATTATTGTATTATTATTAATTCATTAAGATGATTTATTTCCGAGATTGAAAGATACATACTTTAAGGAAATGTACTTTTTATATAATTCAAGACAAGTAATAAGTAACATTATATAATAAAACCTCAAATACAATTAGTACGTAGAAAAACCTTTCTTTTCAATTATTATTATATTATTATATTATTATTATATTATTATTATTATATTATTATTATGTATAATTATTATTATATTTTTATTAATTAATTAAGATGATTTATTTCCGAGATTGAAAGATACATATTTTAAGGAAATGTACTTTCTATATAATTCAAGACAAGTGTTATTGCATTTTTAATTTCGTAATAAGTAACGATATATAATAAAACCCCAAATACAATTAGTACGTAGAAAAACCTTTTTTCCATTATGAAACTGATAAATGTATAATATAATTAAAAAAAATTCCTTTAAAAGTACACATTAGTGTATAAATATACAGATGTATTACGACTTCCTTCATTTGTAATAAAATCTCTCTCTCTCTCTCTCTTTATATATAGATATATAAAGTGAGAGTACCGAAAACAATGTAAATCAAATAATAATAATAATAATAATAAAACTAACTTCGTACATGATTAATCTTTTAACTTTCATTACTTTCGCACTGAAACAAAATAATAATAATAATAAATAGCATTTTTATGCAATTTTATTTTTCAACATATATTGATGATTTGATTTAATAATTTATTTAATTTCTCATTCAAAATGGTTTTGCTGCCTCGATCGGGGCTGAAACAATATAAATATCTATGAATAGCTATATTGTTTTAACAAACCGATGCAGCTTTCACAGCTTTATGAAGTACATGGCCCCTGAAGATTTTATACTTCAAATTTTAAGCATTTTTATCCAATTATTATTTCTGTGGTCCTTTATTTATTTTCTCCGACATTAAGTTTAATGGTCCTTTTTTTATTATTATTATTCATGTCGGCGTAAGTAATTTAAATTGTTTTTGTCTCTAATTGGTTCTTAATCTGTATCGCAACTTTTTTGTGTCAGTCTTAACTTTATGTTACAATCAGTTCTATTTTTGTTGTGTTTGTATTGTTCTGTATTTATCAATTGTTAAATTTTAAGGTTAAACTTATTACGATATATATATATATATATATATATATATATATATAAATTTTGTTATTGTTTTAATCGTTTTTTATGTATTTATTTTCCTTCTTTTCTCAATACATACGTTAATTACTGATAAAGTTCTGGGTAAGCTCTAAAGAAACTTTCTGTTTTGATAATACACTTATGCCTAGATTTTTTTTTCCTTACCTGGTCAAACGCTGTTCAATTATTTTAACCTGAAATATTTACATAGATAAACAGAGATATATGTTGCACTTATATCCAAAAAATATGCAATGTGTACAAAAAGCAATTTATAAGAGAATAATTTAAAATGATGTGAATTTTCCAAATAAAACATAAATTCTAATAAACAAGAAAATAAACTAACAAAATCCTACAAAAAGTAAAGCCCGTGAAATTGACTTCAGATAATTTTTAGCACTTCCTTACAAGACTGAGAAAAAAAAAATTTACACACATACTGAAACATATTATTACATCTCAAACCTATCATCGTTAAACGTATCCTTTTTTCTATCTAACTTTTTTTTTTCAGGCTTCAACTACTTAATGGATACTTTCAACAAATCTAAAGAGACACTTTGAACCAAATGAGTCGATTGCTGAAAAAACTGCAACATTACTTTATTATAAGGGACACTCACTATAATGATACTTTGCTTCTTTTCAAATAGTATCGAAGTGAAGTGTTGCGTTTAACTGCTTTACAATACTAGACTTTTTCAGAGTTGATAAACTTGACTTACATATGAATATCGAACATATTGTAGGACAAACTTTTTCATCAGTATAAATGAGAGAATACATTTATTAGTATAAATGACACCAAACTTTCATTTATATTGCAGTAATAATTATTGCTCATTAATTATGTTATCTAAAAGAGTTTTAGTTTTAGGGGAAATTTTAGGTTAACAAAATTGTTTAAAAAAATTGTTTTATTATATTTTTTTCCAATCATTTATTAATAATATTTAACAAAATATACGAGAATAATTAATTTAAAATAAGTTATTAAATTTAAATTTTCGATATTTTATATTGTCTGTTAATGGTTATTTATTAACATTAACAAAGTAAAATTAAAAGGAATTTTAAAATATATATATTAACCGTTTACCCGCCAATGTTCCAATAATGGAACATGATTTTTAAAATAAAAAATTTACATGTAAAAAAACTCTTATTAATATCACTTTTACATACAATTGAATATGACATTATAAAGTATTTTTTACAATAAGTTTTATTCTGTTTAGATAATTATTTATTTTTTTACGATTTTTTGAATTTTACTATATTTTGTCAATTTTACTCTCTCTTACAATTAAATTTACCAAAATTCCAGTTTAAATTGAAAAAACGCAATACTTTAAAATATTTCATTAGAAAACATATCCTACGGGAATACAACAAAAGCAAAATTTTATTTTTAAATTTTAATGGTAAAATTTACGTTTTTATGTCTCTGTTCCATTATTGGAACATTGGCGTTTCGAGAGTTCATTTTTCATTTATGTGCAAAGCATTGTATGATATTGCAAACATTATTTTCTTTTGCATTCTGATAAGAATAGTAACTTTTCTAAAGAAAGTAAACAGATAAAAGAGATAATAGGGGGAAAGTGAGGGATTATTTAGACTTCTTTTGTCCTCTAAAATTCGAAAAATAAGCAGGTACAAGATAATACTGTTTTCAAATGAAAGCTGCAAAACTTCGAAAGGATTATAGTATTGGCCCTTGACATTGATGTTCAGTTTAGTAAAGTCATAACAATAGAAAGAAATTATTTTTGATAAGGTGGCTGAATATGTGTGTGTGTTGGGGGGGAGGGGGGATTTCACCTGTGCCTTTGGAGACAAGTGCAGTTTCACATAAAAGGTGTCTTATTCCATATGTTTGCTGAAATAGTTATCAGTTTCCTTTCAGATAGCGTTTTTCTTATTAGTTTTGTTCGATGACAGTGAAAAAGGTGCATGTGTGCTTTCTATGTGTTTCATTTATAAAGTTTTCATAAATTTAACATCATGTCCAAAAGATGCCTCACGGTACAAGAAGCTGTGGCCTTTCTAGAAACTCTTTCGGATTCTGATTTGGAAGATGTAGATATTTGCCAGTTAGAGCCGGATGAACGTGGTGATATAACCGATGAAGAAGATATTGATGACAATAATTTAGACGCTGTTACGCCATTTGATGTGTGTGGAATGGTCGACGTCACTTTAAAAAAAGATGTAAGTACTCCAAATGAAGAGGAATTTCAGAAACCGGGTCCAAGTGCCAAGAAGAAACGAAAAACTGAAAACCCTGTAGTAAAATGAAAAAAAAAAAAGTGAAATTCGATAATCCAACAGAATTTGAAAAACCGGTACCAATATTGCATAAATTTCCAGAACTCATGGACTGCACTTCTCTTGATATATTTCATAAATTTTTTCCTGAAGAATATGTCGAATATCTTGTGGATATGACGTCACTTTATGCTTTGCAAAAAGGTGAAACAATTGATGTTTGCAAGAATGATATCTTACAATTTTTTGGTCTTCTTCTTCTAAGTGGATACCATTCAGTTCCTACTGAAGATATGTATTGGAATTCTGCGGAAGATACATGTGTTCCAATAGTTCCAACTGTTATGCCCCGCACTCGTTTCAGAAATATCAAGAAATTTTTTCATGTAATGGATAACAATAAGTTGGAAAATGGTGATAAATTAGGTAAAATAGCCCCGATTTATAAAGAGTTGTCCAAAAATTTCCAACAATTTGGAATATGGCATGAGAAGTTAAGTATCGATGAATCAATGGTTCCTTACTACGGTCGTCACTCATGCAAAATGTTCATAAGAGGAAAACCGATCAGATTTGGTTTTAAAGTATGGATGTTATGTTCTTCAACAGGTTATCCATATGCAATGGATATATATTCTGGGAAAAAATCATAATCAGATAATAGTATTTCTGGACAGCTCGGACCGAGAGTTGTTAATGAGCTTTTATCTGTTGTTGGAGATAACTCACATCATGAAGTATATTTTGATAACTTTTTTACGTCTTATAATTTATTGTTGGAATTATCCCATAAAGGAATGCGAGCAACGGGAACAATTCATGAAAATCGTACACAAAAATGCCCGTTGAAATCTAAAAAAGAACTTACCAAAGAAGACAGAGGAAGTTTTGATTTCCGATCTGACGGATCTGTTTATATCTGCAGCTGGAACGATAACGCGGTAGTGACTGTAGCATCAAACTGCTACACACATGAGCCTATAGGTAGTGTGAAACGCTATTCATGTGCAAAAAAAGGTAATATTGAAGTACCTCGGCCAAATCTAATAAAAAAATACAACGAAGGAATGGGCGGAGTAGATGTTTTAGATAAGCTTTTATCTAGTTACAGGCCTCAGTTGCGAAGTAAGAAATGGTGGTGGAATCTATTTAGTAACGCATTAAACATGGCAGTTGTAGCTAGTTGGAATTTGCACTGCGAAGTGCATGCAAACTCTAAAAAACTATCACATTTGGAATTTAGAAGACAGTTGACGATGAATCTTTTGCGGAAAAAAGAGCGTCTTACCAAACATCCTGGACCTCGCAGTCATTTAAAAGTTGAATTAAGACAATCTGATGGTCATTATATAATATCTACGTCTCAAGGTCGTTGTGTTGTTTGCAAAAAGAACACTACAAAAAAATGTTTTCATTGTGAAAAGCGACTGCATGAAAAATGTTTTCTGTCGTATCACAGTCGCTGAAATTATGTGAGTATCATTTATAATTATCTTTTAATGTATCTATAGTGTCATAATATTTATTAATTGTTCAATATTTAAAGATAAATAAACAAAACAGTTAATATTAAGAAGATATTATAATTATTAGACTTTAAATTAACTATTTTCATGAACTTTTAAAAATATGCAAAAAATAATCATGTAACACGCCAATGTTCCAATAATGGAACATGGCTAAAAACACACTCAAAAATTTTTTTCACCTAATTTTAAAACTTTATTGTATTTATATACTCTTAATTAATATAATAACCAAATTTCAAGTCATTGGGACTATTCTTTCTTAATTCGGCGTTTAAACGGTTAAAAGGGAAAAAATGATTTTCTGATAATTTCTTAATTAGTTCATTCCATAATTAAAATTTGCAAAAGAATCATGTGTATTTCATTAAAATTCTAAATAAATAAATAAATAAATAAATAAAAAATATTAACTAAAATTTTTATGTAGTTGTAGTAAAAATAGTATATATATAGGTACATATTTTTTTTAAGTAAAAAACAGAAACTTTATTATGAATATGATTTTAAGAAAAAATATTCAGAATTTCTTTTACATTTTTCTTTAAACATGCATGGTTTTTTAAGCAAGTACAATGTATGGAACGACAGATAAAATAAATAAGTAAAGAAAAAATCTTTACTAAATCTCATATAATTAGACAAAACTGGAAATTAAAGAAGAAGGAAAAAAAAACACATTGAGAAAGTTATGAATGGTGATATTTATTCAAATGATTTAACAGCAGAGGAAAGTAGACGAAGTTTGACTGAAAAAGCATTAAAATATTTTAGACTCTTTATTTTTAAAATATACCTTTTTTTTTCAGTTTAATAATTCTCCAAACTTTTTATTAAATAAAACGATAAATACGACGTTTTTATTTTCTTATAAAGACACTGTTTTTTTATTTTAGAAAAAGAGCAGAATTTCCTTAGAAGGAAAATATTTTAAAGAAAAGAATTTAATTATCAGGCATTTTCAACTTTTTGTTTTTAGTGTACTTACATGTATCTTTTTTTTTTTTTTTTTCCGGGAATGAACATTGAAATTATTAACATTTTAAAAATTCCATTTTTTATTTTAAATATCTTTCCTATGACCTATAAACATATTTTTATGAAAATATTTTTTAGCTGTCTTGAAGATTTTCATGAATTAAATTATTTTAAGTTACAGTGCGTTGCATGAATATAATGTTTAGGCTCATGCAAGCTTATGTAAATGAGTGTTTAAGCATTTTCATATTTTCCACTGTTTTTCGTTTGTTGCGTGAAATTAAACGCACTCTGTATTTTGCGCTTACAATTTTACATAGCCATCGGAATTAAAGTAAAGCCCATATAGTCATATTGCTAAAGTTCTCTAAAAACAGTTTTAATGTTTGAGTGCAAAATTTACGGAGTTTGTTCAGAATGGCAAGAGGGAAAACTTTGACAGTAGACGAGAGGATAAAAATCGACTTTATGCGTGGTAAAGGCTTTAGAAATCGTGAATTTGGGGGCCGAATCGGAAGAAGTGAGAGCGTTGTACGAAATTATATAAAAAAAGGAGCAAATTATGGGAAAAAAGCGTATAAGAAGCGAAAAGGAAAGCTCATCAGTTACGACAAACGTCGAATATGCAACGCTGCAAAGAATAAGAATATTTTCTGTGCGAAAATAAAGGCTCAATACAAGCTGGGTGTTCATCGGACAACCATATGCAGAACTACCAAAGCTGCAACATCCATTACATTTAATAAAATGAAGGCGAACCCCCCCCCACCCCCCCCACCCCGCTCACCCACACACACACACTCAAAAGCAGAAAGATATGTGGTTGGAATGGGCAAGGAAATGGATTCTAGATCGACGAAATTGGGAAAAAGCCATCTTCTCAGATGAAAAAAAGTCTAATCTCGATGGCCCGAACGGTTTTCACAGCTACTGGCACGATTTGAGAACCGAAGGAGTGTACTGTTCAAAACGTCAATCTGCAGGTGGGTCTGTCATGGTGTGGGAAGCCATAAGTTTTAAAGGGACTTTCGAATTAGAGTTCGTGGAGAACTCTATGAACTGTGTAGATTATGTCCAGATGCTCACAAGGAACCTCCGCCGTCAAGCAGTCAAGAAAGCTGGAATAAATTGTATTTTTCAGCAAGATTGTCCATCTGTATATACAGCACATATGGTGAAAAAATTGTTCTGTGACAATAAAATTAACCCGTTAGTAGTCGCTGTAGACAGCGCCACCTATTACAGATTGCGCACTTTTTATTTAACTGTCACCAATAATTTTAAGAAGTGATGTGATCGACGTTTCTTCGATTTTATTCGCGTTTTATGTATATCAAATGCCACTTTTAAAAATTTTTGGTGGCTATTGAATAAAAAAATGTGGCAATACTGAAGGATGGGCGAAAAATCGACCAACTAGCGACTACTAACGGGTTAAAGTTCTGGATTGGCCCTCAAAAAGCCCCGATTTAAACATAATGAAGAACGTATGAGATATTCTGGTTCGCCGTGTTTACGTTAACGGAAGGCAGTTTAACACGAAAGATAAACTAAAATCGGCAATTCTATTAGCTTGGATAACCTCATGCCACTACATCAGTCAATTCCAAGGCGTTTACTGGCTGTTCTAGAAGCCCATGGTGGCTTCATAAAGTATTAGATACAGTATTTGTCACTCAATTATTTATATTTTACATGTGCGTTTAAATTCATGCAACATGTATTTTTGTCATAAATTCAATAAAATTATTTTCTAAAAAATCATATTGGTCTTTCATTGTTTTGACTCCTATTTCTTGAATCATACACATACAGTTTGCATCAAGTGTCACCTATTCATATTTTTTTTATTATACTTCTATACCATTCTAATTCTTAAAGCTAAGGTGCGTTTATATTCATGCAACACACTGTATTTCCATGTAGTTAAACTTTTTTTACAACTTCAAGTTGTTGGGTGGTTGTAGGGATTAAGGCCGATTTACTACCCTAGGGTCCTATATCTATATGTGTCTTTCGTAGGGGTCTTTTTAAAGTGCCCTAGCCTAGATTTAAGCGAGTTTCGGAAAAAACCACGGGAAACTCTGAATAGCTAGTTCCATGAACGCGACATGGGATACAACCTGGTACTTCCCATCTACCAGCTTTGAGCGCAGAACCACTCGGACACTGGTAGGTTTTACAACTTCAAGAATTTGACATAAAAAGAAGTAAGAAAGAAACAGAAATATTTGATTAAAAATATTTAAAAAAAATCTTTCTTAATAATATCATTGCAAATTCCATATTTTGTTATTCAAACTATGAATAAAACTGTTATATTTAAAAACTTTAGTATTTTCTTTTTATCCAAGCGCTCAATAAGTTACAAATTAAATTTACATTTTTGATAAACAGCATTAAAAAATTGTGTTTAAATTATATTTTTAAGAAATTGTAAATTTACATAGGGTAGAATTTAACGACCTAATACTGCAATTTTAATATGTACCTACAATTTCAAAGGCTTTGTGTTGTAGGTTGCTATGCAAGCTCTCTCCTAAAAAAGTTAATATGAAGACCTGGATTTTAAATTTTGAATTAAATAGTTTCAAATCCAAATTATATTTTGAATGACTTCTAATTGTAACCCTTAAATGCCTATTTTTTTTTTTTTTTAATTCAATAAAAAAATGGTTTTAGGCTTTGATTGCTTAAATAAATCATGGGGGAAATATTTGAAAGAATCATATTTAATTTTATGTATGATTTACGGCGAAAAATCGTTTTATTGCCAACCGAATGTATTTGAAAAAATAATTTTCCTTGAAAAATTATAAATATGGACTACATGCCTTTACATATTATAGTTTTCCATGTAATAATTTTTACTTGATTACTGCAGAATAAAATATGGTATTCACAAGCTTGCAAAGAAAGAAAGAAAAAATATGGCAACAATTATAAATAATAATAATAATAATAATAATTAAATAAATAAAACATAGTAAAAATATTCTATCTTTAAACAGCACTAGTATTGTGATCTACATACCAGAAGTTAATTAAATGATACTATAAGTATGTAATTTATTGACAACATTAGTCATTAGACCTTAAATAGTATTCTAATATTATTTTAGAAGACAAAATCGGGCATGTTTCTGAAACACAACACATGATATTTAAGGGTCAAAGAGAAGTGCTTATGGTAGTTTTTTTTATAATCTGCGTATGAATTTTGTATATACCGTATGTTTTCTTTTACGAAATAATTTTCCAAATTAATAATAAAAATACAGTTCGATATGATTAGTTAGAATTAGTTAAACCTCTTAAAATAGATAAATATATAAAATATTATCTGTATAAGTATTATTTTTATATTTTTAATTTCATTTTTATATTCTGTAATCTATTTTTGCTTTGTTTAAGTTTGAGTAAAGAGTTTTGAATAAAATTGTGAAAAAGAGATGAAAAAATTTGAGTATTATGTAACATACGGTAGATCACAAGATAAAGCTTGAATGAATTATTTTTGCCAGTTATTGGTAGATCGGGACACATTTAAAGACATACACACACTCTTAATTGTACTTATTTTGCTAAAAATAATTTCAAGTAAATTCCTGAAGAAAACAGGTATATATATTTTTTTTAGATAATTTCTTCCTAAAGTAAATAATGCGTTACTGCTAAAGACGGGCCGACACCCTTTCCATCCGGATTTGTCATGATTCAGAAAATAGCAGGGAAAAAGCTCTCATGATATCTAACTGAAAAAGAAAAAAAAAAAAAAAGAAAACATTAATTACATAGTTCATCTGAAAATGGCATTGATAAATCATAATTGCAGTTGAAGATGGTTATTCTAATACCTAGTTCCATGTAAATACAGTATTTTCTTTTAAAGGGACGTAAAAACGCATATTGGAATTTGCGGTAAGTATTTCCGACATCCTGGATGTATAAGTATAATTTATAGGTGGATATAATGAACATTTTTATTTTCAAGCGTTTTAATTTAGAATCACCAAGGTGTATCTATTAGTACTCTCAGGAGTGTTCTTAAAAAATTTTTAGCCATAGGATACCTGATTTTGTGCACTGAAATTATACTATGACTATTTAAATGACTATGAAATTAAATATGACTACTGTGATTGTAATGACTACTCGTTATTCTTCAAACTAGGTATGGTAGCTTCGGCAACCTAAATTAAGTTTACCGTACGAAAAACAAAATATAAGAGGACTTATTATATAATAACTCAGGGCAGTCAATACTATGGAATTTTAATACCTTTGTTCACTAAAAATATTTGCCACTGAATGAAAAAATTATTAGTTCTCCATCATACTACAGGTATAACGTAAGAATTTTCGACCTCGATTTTATATGATTTTTTTTTTTTTTTTTTTTTTTTTTTACACATTTTTAGGTTTGACTAATCCGAAAATAAAAAAAATAATAAAAATGGTAAGGATCCTGTCTGTAGGCGAGTCAGTGTATTAGACTGTGTGCATGTTATCTCGAGAAAAAATGATCGCAGAAACATCGGTGAAGTTTTAAAATTTCACTTATTGTACTTTTATTAAACCTATTGATATGCAACATACTAATTTATAAACTTCGTAAGTTATTACAGATTTTCGACTTACTTAACGTGGAAGAAAATATTTAAACTTTCCTTAAACGTGCGTTTCAAGGAATATTTTTACTGCAAAGGTGTTAGAAAAGCTTTAAAATATCTGTTATGATGCTTGTATGAATATAAATAACTGAGAAATTGGGCAAAATTTTGAATAAATATCCATTTTGAAGAATATTTTCGTAGTAAAGCTGTGAGATCACTTTCAAAATATCATTTAGGATACTGGCATTAACGACATTGACTATGATTTTTTACTTTCTCTTACCCATAAGGTAGAAAAAGTATTGTTTTTGGGTCAAATTTTCGAACGCGAGTTTTTGTTATATTTACATGCTCTGAGGTCCCCTGAATAAGAAAATCATATTTTTAGCAAATTGTCTGTGTGTATGTCTGTGTGTCTGTGTGTCTGTCTGTCTGTTATCAGCATATCTCAAAAATAAATTACGGCAGAAAGTTCAAACGGTATTCTAAATGTGTACCGTATAAGGATGCTACACTAAACTTTTCGTTAAGATAAAAAAAAAAAAAAAAAAAAAAATGTGTATGTAGAAGCCTCGCCCACCCCCACCCGTGGGGGAATTCCCCCCTCGAGGGGAGTAAATTTTCATGATGGGTATTTTTCAAAAGAGCTCGCCAATGCCTTTAAAACGAATGGTTAAACCATCGATCTGCGATAATTTAAAACAAAGTTATCCATTTTTTTTTACTTTTAACGAAAAAAAAAAAAACTTAGATAGACTTTTTTTATATTGAGAATAAAATGGACTTTTTTTTGGATATTTGGTGTTATACTACTTCTCTAATATGGAAATAGTCTGCCTCATCATAAAATATATATATATTTTTTTTTTTTTTTTTTTTTTTTTTTTTAATAATAATTTTAATAATCTATTTTTTTATAACAGAATTATTTTTTAATAGCCGAATTAAATTCTATATAAATGTAGGTGCATTAATGATACGGGGGGTTGAGGGGGGCGGTAGCCCCTTGACACAGAACTAATTATTATATAAAACTCTTCCGAAGCCTAATTTGAATTGTTTAACACAGGTTTACATAACAGTACTCGTTATCTTACCTGTTAATCTGCAACCTGTATTTATAGTATTAAATTTCAGGGTAAGAGAAAGTTGTGTGAGTGACACACCAGATTATTTATTTAAAAAATTCATAAAATATATTTAAATATTTCATTAACATTGCAGAATCGAACAATATGTTATATAAACTAGCATAGGAAACAGCATTTGCATGAAAACTCACTGGAAATGCATGATTCACACAAGAATTGCATTAAAACTAAAATATGAAACTAACCCCAAAACAATTAATTAAAAACTTAGGATAAGTTTGAGAATTGAATTAAACGTTCGGTAGACTATGAGGCGGGGTATTTCAGTCTGTCAACGTGTCAAATGGCTAGTCAAATTCATTTCTATTAACATGAATATAGTATGCCTGTATTAGAAATTTATGAAAAGAGGGATATATGATCGGGAACTGAGCAGAGTCACCCTACGACAAACAATTTCTCATCGGAGTTAATATTATTGAAATAACGGGGAAATTTGCTTAATTTGTAGTTATGAGATATGGAATCAGTTATATTGTAAGTTATCTTTGTTTATGAAATAAGTTATTTTTGTTTATGAAACTTAATGCAAATTTAAATAGAATAATAGTAACCAATCCAATTTTTAATTTATATATTGCGCATGTAATAATGTTTTGCTTTTATGTTACGGCGCGATATCTTTATTTCAGTTTATTTATTTATTTATTTTTTTTATATTAATATTCTGTTTAGTTTGAAATCACTATCAATAATATGCCTTTATGCGAATTTTGATAAGTACGGAATAAATTGCTTTACATAAATTCCGACATTAAAAAATATATCTCTGTACTTATCGCTCTATACTCCTTGTACTTATTGGATTTTAAAATAACTTGGTGATTCAAGTATATAGGTTATTGGAAAACGATTTCTGTAACAAATTCTAGTTAAAATTTTAAACACCAATTTAAATTAGAGCATCTAAATCGTAAAAGGAAAAGCTATTGGTTTTATGTTATCTAGAAAAACACCAATATTTTAAAATACTCTTGTATTTATATAATGAATTCGTACAGTAATATATATATATATATATATATATATATATATATATATATATATATATATATATGTTAAAACATATGTATTTTTTTAAGATTCATTCAGTAATAAGTAAAGAAAACTTATACAAAAAGCATTCAGCAATATATTTTTGTATTACAGAAATAAATTTGGCCAACCACTCAGTTGGAAATAGCTTGTTACTACCCACACACAAGGCTACCATAAATATTGATCGATGCAATTACCTTATAATAAACTTTTGGTTAATTTTTATTAATAATAGTTTAATATTTTATTTTTCATGCAATAATCGACATAATGCATGTTTACACAAAATTTGAAGCTGTTCTTTCATGTTAAGAAAATCGTGAATTTCAAATAGCTTACGAAGCTCTGACATTAGAATACTGCAAATGAATAGGTTTATTGCAACTATCATAAATAATATTTTGAAACTGGATTTTCAGTTTCCTCCTGCTGCAAAACGTGTAAAAACTGAGTTTAAAAGCAGAGGTAATAAATTTCTCCGAATACTTAAGTTCCTTATACTTATAGTATGATAGAAAACTAAAAAAGAGTTATATTATGCAGAAATCTATTTTTTATTGTTTATATGTTTATATTTTTATAATGCCAAATTTCATTAAAATCTGTTAAATCAGAATTTATAGGATTCTTTAAATAATATTACTTTAATTAAAATCATACTGTACATTTCATTTTATATACATTTATGTCACTAGTTATAAATTTTTGCTTTAACGAAGGTTTAAGTGCAAGAAAACAAAAATAAATGTAGGGTGAATTAGTTGAATATGAAATACAATTTCTATTTGAACTCACGATAATGAATATAAATATATTAAACCACTGTGGACAATTGCAAACTACAATTAAACTACTGCAAACATTAAAATGCTGTTAATGAATTTTGATGGTTTTTGGTGTAATAAAAAAATAGAGTTTATATCCAAACTTTTTAGTCCAAAGAAAAAATAAATAAATAAAAATCGGTTAAATTGGAACAAGTGGCTACTTTCAATAGTTATTAAAGAAAATATGGAGTACACATTTCCTAAAATATTTTTTAAAAGAAAATTATGAATACATTCAAAGCAGCATTTTATTTTGAAATTATTATAGAAAAAAAAAATGTATTATAAAATTATGAACTTTCAAGTTTTACAGAAATTGCAAATGGTATGGAAGAGTTGGTAATCCACATTACTCGAATCGCAATTTAGAGAATAAATCAACCACATGTTGGTATAAATAAGTTCATGGGAATAAAATTATTAATTAACTCAACTCAAGTACCGGAAATAATACTAGGTTTTCTGAATTTTTATAAAGAGAAGTAGTTGTATAAAACAAAAATGGTTCTTCACACTGACTCGAAGTGAACCACCGTTCATATTTGAGGCCCAGTGAACACGTTTGATGTTTTTCCGATAGTTTGCAACTCGTTTAGGTGAAACATAACGCACTGAGGGGAATAAAAATAGACCGCTTTCATTTAGAACGAATAAGTAATCATTTTTAAAATCCCCAAACTAGAAATATGATTTCCGAGTTATGCCTTTAAGGTAAACAAATACACTGGATTGACGAAAGGATCGAAAATTTCTAGTCTACACTTTACTAGATGATGTAACAATCTTATGAAGCTTATTCATGTTATGAATCCTTTGCATTGTAAGAAAGTCTAGTTGATTTCCTAGAACTGGGTTATAAAGCAAAATTATAGTTATTAAAACTCTCCTCTTGTTTTCGCATTCATTTACAGAGATTTTTAAATCAGATTGACTATGATAACATAAGAAAGCTGTCTAGAATCTGAATAGGGGATATTAGAATACGCTATCAAACGGAACTAGAATTTATAAGGATAACAGGAAACTATTTTTACTAGAGTCACAATTTAGATTCTAGATGTAAGTCATATGAATTTTTTCTCAGTGCGGTATTCCATTTTACCCGACTATGCCATAGTCCCCACAGTTTCCCTATATAAAGCAAAATGAATTTACTTAAAAGAGTAAAAACACAAAATACTAACAAAATATAATGCTGGTTTTATAACCGTAACAATTAATTTTTACGTAGAACAGATGTTTTTTTTTTTTTTTTTTTTTTGTAGTTTTTATTTTGTGTATGCGTTTCTAATATTTATATTCATGAATCTTCTTTCTATTCTTCTATTATTATTTTTATAAATTTATATAAATTATTTGGTAAATATATGTTTAACTGACAATTGTTTAAATTTCTGTTTAACTTTGGTAAGATGTAGTGCACCATACTGTCTTTTTGGTATTATACTGTTTGTGTTTGAAATACCTTACTTTTTCTACCCTACTTTCAAGGTCTTTTCTGCTGATACCTTCATATATCATAATTATTATTACTACTATTTTTTAATTTTCGTTGATATTTTGCTTATTTTACTATTTTTGTTACTTTATATATATGTGACCCTATCTCTTAAATCGTGTATGTATAAGAGTTTCAAAATCTTATTTTACAAGCATTAAAAAAATCAAAAATATGCTTAAAATTATATTTATATATATATATATATATTATGAATTAATTATCTCAACGATGTCATATTGAGAAATTAATTTATTATGTGTATCTTATTGCTATAATTGCATTTTAATACATCAATTTTTAAGTTATAAATTTATAAAAAATATCCATTTAATTTGCTTAAACGTAAAGTAAAAACATTATTTTAACAATAGATTTTGGCCTTTTGAATAAAATTTTATCAATATTATATAAATATTTATGTATAAATCATTATAATTTCTGAATAATATATATAATTTCATGTAAACTGTTGTAAATAAGTTTATCGACTTTTATTATTTTATTCATCTAAACGAATCTACTACATTGCTAAAAAATTCTTTAAACTTACTGAAATGCTTATTCAGATTAAAACACGAATAAACTACTACGTTAGAAACGCCAAAAGAAAAATATTTTCGATGCATACAGCTGTTTCGGTAGCCTTAAGCTTACCGTCTTCAGTTTATTCGTGTTTTAATATTCCAAGGCCAAGTCACCTGTTATTATTTGCTTATTCAGATTATCTGTAAATTTCCAATAATATTTAGTTAGAAATAAGTAATCGATATTCTCAATCTTTATACTCTACTTTTATTTACTTTTATTATTTAATTTCTCAATAAAACTTTTAAATGAATATTTCTACTTTAGAAACGATATTTCAAGTCACAAATATATTCTCGACAGTAATTAACTTTATATTAGTCACTAAAATGCATATGCAAAATGTATTTTTAACATCTCCGTTTATTTTTCTGAGTAATTTTACTGAAGACTTAAGATTAAAAATTACCAAATGATTACTAGTAGTTTTCTGATAAATTTTTATAGTGTTGTAATACTGATAATTTATCGAACTGCTAGCTTCTAATCATTTCACAGCATTAGGATATTACATAGTTCCTCTTATACAACACAGTTTATGCTTCAAGGAATCATAGATTTGTAAGAGAGTTCAGAAGCATATCTCCGGGCTTAATATGTCTTTAATGTACAATTCGAATTCATTGAAAATAAATCAAGCATTAGGAATATATATCTAGATCAAACATGCGAGTTACTGTAGCTAGTAAATAAGAAATTTTCACTTCCTTAACCGTATCCTTCAGTGTGCATAGTTTGACGTTTCACAGCTATTGTTAACACATTTATTTATATGTTAGCTATTTTTAGATTCTATATATATTATAATAACATTTATTCTTTAGAATATTGACAAATGGTCATGTTTGATAAAATGAAAGTATATTAAAATAAAACATATATTTTAAAGTTCATTTATTTATTTTCTTCTTAAGTAGAGCGCAAATGTTTGTTATTTATAAAATTAATTATTATTATTATATATATATCTTTTTTTTTTTTTTTTTTTTTGTCATTACACTATATTTCTATGCCTGCATATCAATCAATGAAAAAAGAAGTTTTCTAGATCTTATAACTAACCTTTGTGAAACAGACAAAATTGCATTGCTTTCTTTTCTGCAAAAAATTTACAATATTATAATATAATGGTTATTTTACTTTAAGATTAAAAATATAACTGTATTAATAAATAAATTAATTAATAAAGCGTATGATCATTATATCACCTTCAGATTTAAAAGTGAACTAAATATCCACGATTACGTAATTTTGTAATATAGTGTATTACTGAGAAATCAGCTTCTTAACGATTGTGTATATTGGTCAATAACGGTAAAATTTTAAAATTTATTATTATTTTAAATAAATTAAATTTACTATACATAGGATTTTTTTTTCTTTTTTTTACATGTTATGAATGTATTTTTTTTTTTTTTTTTTTTTTGTAAAATGGAACTATTATTAACATGTAAATTAGCTTTTATTCTTGAAAAACTAATTATATTTTACACAAAAAGTAAAATTTTATAAAGTCTATTTCATAAAAATTGTGTTAATTTATCTTTATACCTACCAAGTAATCGATTCTTTTATTTCTATAAAATATGCGTAATTTAAAAAAATAAAAATTTTGCGTATAATTTGATGTTGCATATATAGATATTAAAAGCATACATTTCATGAATATCTAAATCAATTTATCTATCTACGTACCTACATATCTAGATACAAAACACAGAATCCATCAGTTTGTGAAATGTTATCTAATTAAAGCTGGAAGAATGTAGTAACATTTGTGGCAAAGCTAACAAAGAGCGTACAACCGCGTTTTGAATACATATTCTTCTTAATTTCGTGATTTTTCTTCTAAAAAAATAATAAATAAATAAATAAAATAAAATAAAATAAATAGTGTCTGTGTGTGGACAGCATAGCGCAAAGACAGTCACATGTTTAGGTACCCTCCGAGAGGTCCTGTGCACCTCGAAGCCCAATTTCCGAATTTTCGATTAGTTTTATTTAATTAATTAAAATATGAAAATATTAACCCCATAATAGCATAAATAATTAGCCATTTCAATTTTATTCACAATTTAATTGTTACCAAAAAACTTTTAGTAGTTTATTTTTTTTTCGGCAGGAAATTAAATACATTTACTTAATCATGAACACTAATATATATATATATATAATTAAAATAGTCATCTCACAAAAATTGACGTTATTATCACTTTGAAAAGTATATACACATTGATAAAGTGCTAATATATTTTATGATACTAATATTTGTGGTTCTAAAATACTTTTATTATTATTATTATTATTATTATTATTATTATTACTTTTAAAACACTATTTCAAACCTAAAACCATTAAAAATATAAACAGGATATAAAGAATTCTTATTAATTAACCGAAACGTGTCCCATAAAAGTATTAGCAATATAAGATTTTACACAAGAAATTAAACGAAAAAAAAAAAAAAAAAAAAAAAAAAAAAAAGCGAAAACCTTCGCTAATATTGCGACAAAAATTCAAAAGCCGCCAAAGGAGAGATTTAATAAAATTTTGTAGCACTATAATGTTTACTCATTTGTTTATATTTTTTATATACCAGTCACTACGCTAAATTACCACACAAATAATTGAGCTGCTGTGTGTGACCGCTCTTGCACGCTGTCGGGCAGAAATATTTGATTAATTCAAATTAATATTTAAATATATAAATAAAAATAAAAATGTGCTTAATGGGAAATATATATAACCATAAATCATTAGTTGTCTAAAATACGACAGAAATAGTTTTCATAGCATATTGTTACAAGGGATTATGTCTTCGCCCTCCTTTAATTGTACTGTTGCAATTAAAGTAGTTTTACAAACAAAGTGAAAATGAAATGGCAGATCATTCACTTTCAAAGGGATAAGAATTATCCAGAATTATACGGCATTATGTGTTGTTAACTTTACCGTAAACATAAATTCCTATTTTCGTCGCCACTCATCGATGAAACCTAGAACACTGTAAAATGGGGCTCTTTAATTTCGATCAACCTCCGCCCTGCGAGATTAACTCTTCTTAGTTTTCCTGCTGGGATCGTGAAGCCGGGTTATTTTACATAGGTTGTTGTATAAGGCAATTTCTCTTCACATGTCCATCTTTTCCACAGCTCCAACATTTTATCTTCGGATCCTTTACTTCTTTATTATTTTCAAGAGTGCGCTATCTCCTCGTAATGTCTGCGAGATTTATCTGTATTTTCTTCAGATGAGCTGCTGTATCATCTAATGTGACTGCTTTGATGGTATGGCGGTTATTACGGGAGCCTTGTTGGGCTGCTTCTGTTTTCAGTGGGTAGTCTAAAGCTGATTCTACATCTCGGATATTGGAGAGTCTAGATGAATTTTGAATTTCTCGATCTCGAACGGCATGGATAAAATACTGAAGGGCCAAATAATCTCGAGTGTCAGCGCGGCAGTCGGAGAATGCTGGATGCGACATTCTCTGAATATCCGCTGCAAGGTCTTACAAACTTTCACCAGCTTTTTGGTAACGGGACTTTAGCTGGAGGCGACTATAGTACTTAATACTTTTCTCCGAAACGTCACTCCAGTGATTTAGTCAGGGCTTCAAAGTCGTGCCTTTCTTCCTTCGAAATAGTTCTCAGTATATCGGCGGCATCGCCCCGTAGCACTGCTGCTAAGTGGACTGTCTTGGCAGTAGAATCTCATAAGCTAGCTTCAGCGACAATAGAAAATTGTGTCTTATACACCTGTCAGCTGCCATCATAAGTGGATAGCTTAATTGATTCTTGATTCCAGATACTTTTTTCTTTTCTTTCTGGGGCACGGATGTTAACTTTTATTCCATTTTTTTCTCAAAATCTTTCACTATTCTCTTTATTTTTCTTTCAATCTCTGAAAACTTTCATTTCAACTCGTGATCGACATTTTCTTTAACTTTCTCCTCGAAGCTCTGTTCTATCATCATAATATTTCCTTTTACCTTCATAATGTTTTCTTCTATCGTCATGACTTTAGCTTCCGTTCCATCCATTCTACATGCCACAGCTGAAAATTTACTCTCTATCACCTTATTCACTGTTGAAAACTTTCTCTTCATCTCGTCTTGATTAGATTTAAATTTTCAGGTCAAACTGTCTTTCAACTCTCTTTGTCCTTCTTTCATTTTTTCGATCAATCTGGTTTCCATATTATCTAGTCCTGCTATCATTTCTTGACTTAGGCTGTCTTTCATTTCACTCATCTGAGCAGCTAACCCTTCTAGAATATTCTTCATTTCTTGCTAAATACCTCTAGTTATTACCATTCACAGACAATCCCACTTCTGACACCAGAAATGTTGCGTTCTTGGGAGTTCGTGAGTTGTCCGAGAATGAAAGGCAAAACTTGCAAAAGCTTGCGGACAGTAATCTGAGACTGACTGACTCGGCGTAATGAAACTCCTTAAATACTTTCGTAGAAAAATGTAGAAAATTCCAGAAACTGGTCAGCAAATGAGGTCACAAATATTATATTCTATTATATATATTTTTTGAATCTCGCTGTATGTTTACATATTTTTCACCTTTTATAAGATAGATAGTTGATAGATCATAAGCTTCAATCTATTAGACAGCTTCAACCAATTATTTCTACATCGATCTTAAAATAATCTTCTTCTTAGTTTTTAATTCATTCTCCATTTTACAATAGTAATAATTGTAAAGTTCAAATCGTACCTACGACATCATTTAGAATATGTTAAATAATCAATTTATTTGTGACACGTTTCAAATTTTAAAGTCATTTCTCTTCCCACTAACGGTTTTAGTACTTCTATATTTTTTACATTAAATAGCATAGTTAAAAGATAATCGGAATCAAACAATCAAGAAGAGCTTAAATGTACTTCCTTTAAAAATATTCTCCACTTACGCTACTCGTGTTTTCAAAAAGAAAAAAAAATATCTTAAGCATTTATCCATAGCCGAAAATGCCTATAAAAAATTCTCTTCTTTCAGTTTAATACTTCAAGAAAGAAAACATCTTCAACTGAAACTTTCATCTCTTTTTAAGACCACATAAAACTCTCTTTCTATCCTAAAGAGATCTTAATAGTATATCCGAAATAGAAATTTAAGATTTTTGCTAGAGTCTTCAGTTTTCTTTTCCTTTCTATAAATTAGGGTTTCTAAAGATTACTTATATTACTATTAAATTCCAAAGTTTTATTTAAAGTTTATTATTGTTTAGTATGGTATTTTTAGCCTCATTAGAAGAATTAAAAGAAATTTATTTTGATTTTAAAATGGAATACAAAATGAGTCATTTTATACTTAATTCATCGTTAAAATGTCTGACATAAAAATAAATAAGTAAATAATAAATAATTAGCTTAGAACATACTGATATCGAAATTTTAAAAGTGGATAAAAATAATGTAAAAAATTGCAGTAATATCAGTGAAATTTTAATAGGAAAATTTTGCACAAAATGAGCCGCACAAAATTATAATCTTGTTACTTTTGTAATATATATATATATATATATATATATATATATATATATATATATATATATATATATGTGTGTGTGTGTGTGTGTGTGTGTGTGTGTGTGTGTGTGTGCAGCAAATTAATCCTTAAATTAAAATGAATTTTTCAGTAGAATTATATATTTTTTGTACGACAAATTAATATAGTGCACTTTTTTTTTTTTTTTTTTTTTTTTTTTTTACAACACAATTTTTATCTTTTTTACTTTCTTCTATATGAATATATAGAGAAAGTATTGGATTCGTGAAAATTTTCGAACTCAAGCTTTCGATGGATCTACACGCTTTGGGATGTCCTGAACACGATTTGACTATTTTTAGAAAATGTTTGTCTGTCTGCGTGTCTGCCTGTGCGTGTGTAACACGAATTTTGTGGACGCTGTATCTGATGAACCAATGAACGAAATTTAACCAAATTTGGTATTTAGTTGGACCTGATTAGATTTGTGAAATAATTGCTCAACAGGTGGTGCTGTGATCGCTTTTTTTTCTAAACTTTTAACATGACAGTATAGGACAAAATTTCGTATAAATGTGCATAACGAGGGTTATTTTAATTGTGTTATTGTAAAATTAATATGGATTATTGATAATAGTTGTAATTAACCACGAAAAACAAATTTGCATGTGGGAGCATCGCTTCCCACCTTAAGAGGGAAGTACCCCCCGGGGGGAGTAAATTTTCAATATGGGTATTTTTCGAAAGATCACATCAATACCTTTAAAATGAATGGTTTAACTATAAATCTGTGATATTTTAAACCAAAGTTATCGATTTTTTAACTTTTAAAGAAAAAAAAAATTTTTTTTTTTTTAATTGGCAACAAATTTACTTTCTTTCGGCATTTAGTGATATAATTCTGTCAAATAAAAATCATGTGCATTTATAATGGAAAAATAACTTAATAAATAATTTGTATTGAATAAACTTTGTGTAAAATCATATAGAAGAAAGTCATGTGGTGGCCACATCATACTAGTTTTTCTTTTTTCTTTTCTTTTTTCTTTTTTCTTTTTTTTTTTTTTTTTTTTTTACTTAGAAAACAATTTTAATTTTTTATTAAATTATTAGCAAGGAAAACTATTAGTCTCACTTTAGATATGAATAAAATAATGAAGTAAAATGAAACCAAATAAACAAAAATAGCAAACAGTCAAATGAAAGCAGATACATGAAATTATCTATTAGGATAACACTAATAAAACAAATAAAATAATATATTTTTTTAAATATTAATAATGTATAATATACTCGTATAGTACCTTCACCTTTTATAAAACACTTAATTATTAGTTACTTTTAAAATTGATTAAATCTGAAAACTTAAAGTATCTGAAGAAAATTATGCTATCCTAAAATAAATGTAAAAATAACTAAAGAGATTTTAAGCATGTTTATTTTAATTTAAATAATCTGGTGTGTCACTCGCACGACTTTCTCTTAACCTGAAATTTTATACTATAAATACATGTTGGAGATTAAAAGGTAAGACAAAGTGTACTGTTATCTAAACCTGTCTTAAAACAATTAAATTAGGCTTCGGAAGTTTTTTTATATGATAAATAGTTCTGTATGAGGGTTGCTACTGCCCTTTCAACCTGCTTCATTACAGCACCTACATTTATATAGAGCTTAAATATGTTATTAAAATTTTCACTTAAAATTATTCAAACAACTTTCACTTGCAGTTTCAGACAACGTTTACGCAACATTCCTTGAACCTTATCAGTATTGATAAAATGTTTCCACCAACAAACGTATATTAATTTGAAAATACAACTTTTGGAATTCCTAAAATTATTCGTTTTTAATTTACTCCAAGAGACACAGACAAAGACCAAACGTATAAAAAAAAATAATAATAATAATTAAAAAAAAAAAAAAAAAAAAAAAAAAAAAAACTTCGGAATCAGGAAGCCTCAAGACGTGTAAATACACAAAAAACAAACGATGAATATTTAGCTTAAAAACATACATCATTTACCATATGTCTATGAAGAATAAATTTCAATTCCTGACCAGATTTCCTGGACATGGGGAAATATTATAGTAAAGCACATCCATTAACAATAAAATAAAATTATCGCTTAAATATTTTCAGTACCGTATAAATTTGAAGATTATGTACAGACTACAAGGTGCACCTAAATGTAATCCTATATTAATACTACTCGGCACAATATAAAATACACTTTCATAAATTTTCTGCAATTGTCGCACTATAAACTAGTTTTTTTTTTTTTTTTTTTTTTTTTTTTAAGCCCTGTAAATGAACTGTGAATGATATCCCTGCCATATTTTACATGAAACAAGTTTTTACCCATATAAAAAACATATATATATATATATATATTCATTTTATTTGGTTAACTGCAGTCTATATAAGTTAAAATCTACTTACCTGCAATTCCCTCCATACACGTAATGTATTTCAATTATCTTGGGTATCCCTGTACTCGAACCATTTACTTCATCTCAATGAAAGGCTTAATGTTGAATCCCTATATCAAACACATTTAAAATACCAAGTTTGGGCTTTCTGCTACCATTTGTTTTTGAGGTATATTAATACTAGAAATCCCCCCCCCCCCCCCCCACACACACACAGAGAGACAAACCGCTAAAAACAAAATTTTCGGATTCTGGGGATCTCAAAGCTTGTAAATATAACAAAAACTTAATTTCGAAAATTGCTCCCCAAAATAATACTTTCTCTACCATGCATATGGATAAAAGAAAGTAATAAGTATATATAAATTACACACAGACCAACAGCTAAAAACGTGATTTCCGGATTCAGGGGACCGCAAAACGTGTAATTATAACAAGAAATCACTTTAGAAAATTTGTCCCAAAAACAATACTTTTTCTTTATGGGTAAGAGATATTAAAAAAAAAAAAGTGTACATTTAATTAATAAACATATATATATATATATATATATCGGTATTTTCTGGGAATTTACAGACAATATGACCTTTCCTATATTCTAGAGATTTACTTCTATAATTTATTTTTTTATATAAATAATCCGGTGTGTCACTTAAACGACTTTATCTTACCCTGAAATTTATTACATTAAATACGGATTGGAAATTAAGGAGTAAGATAACGAGTACTATTATGTAAACTTATAACAATTCAAATTAGGCTTCTAAACAGCTTTATTTGACAAATAATTCTGTGTGAGGGTACATTTATATACAATTCGAATCTGTTATTAAATTCAAAAGTTCATTTAAAATTATCCAGAAAACTTTCACACGCAACATTTCTTGAATCTTATTAATCTTGATCAAACTTTCCTAATAACAAACGAATTAATTTCAAAGTACAACATTTGAATCGCCAGAAATTATTTGTTTTTAATTTACTCCAAGAAACACAGACAAAGATCAAACGTTAAAATATTGACTTTGAAATTAAGGAAGCCACAGAACGTGTAAATATGCAAAAACCAAGCTATTAATAATTAACTTTAAAAAAAAATACATTATTTAAAGCATGGCTATTAGGAATTAATTTAATTAATAGTAGTTAGTAAAGCACTTTCACTAACAATAAAAAATAGTGCTATGACTTAAATTCTGGCAGCCCTGTATAGCTTCTGAAGGTTATGTACACACTACATGGTGCATATAAATATAATCATATACTAAAAATACACGGCACAACCTGAAAATCACTTCCATCGATTTTCAGCTACTGTCGAACTATAATCTAGTTCTTTTGCGTAGCCCTCTAAATGAACAGTGGATGATTTCTCGACCATATTCTATATGAGACATGTTTTTACGTATATGAAATATTTATATTCATTCAATTTGGTTTAGCGCAGTCTATAGATATTAAAATCTACTTGCCTGCAATTTCCTCCATTAGAGGTTATGTATTTGAATTATCTTGTGTGTCCCTGTACACGAACCATTTGCTTCAACTCAACGAAAAATATAGTGTAGCATAAATATATTGTAGAAAAATATAGTGTAGTTCTACGGTCTTATCACTTGATTTCAATTAGAAAAAAAAATCTTTTTTTAATGAATGATTTAAATAAATAAAAAATAAATAGTGTGTTTGTTGATGTTATGATGCGCAGACGTTTGAAATAAAGGAATAAATTTTTGAAAACAAAACAGAAATGTCAATGAATAAAATAAAATAAAATAAAATAAATAAAAACTACCAAATTCGAAATTCGAAAAAATGACGATAAGCTGAACGCAGGGTCCTAGCAACCCATCTTCCAAGTTTTTTCGCACTGCGATTTGCAGTGTGGGCACCAGAATGCAAACACACACACTGACACACAACTACTTCACTTTATTTATATAGATTATTTTTTGAAAATCTTGTTCTGGCTGATCTTTCTAAATGCTAATTTTCAAAATAACATTTCACTGTTTCGTTTCAACTAACATAGCAAAAAAAAAAAAAAAAGCATGCATTTTAGCTGAGAAAGTTTCTGTATTTTCTGGAGTATCGGAGAGGTTCTGCTTTTGATTCTGGCAGACGAGAGGTGCCTTGTTCGATCCGAGGTTCGATCTAGCGCCTAAATATAAAGCAACATGCAAGGAATAACGTTTTATTTTATTACATGCTTTTTTTTACAATATTTCATCAAAAATTGCTATTTGAATACGTGATCTAATAAAGAATTATTCAAGAAAAATAATTTAGCATACCATTTGGACTACATATAGTTACTGAAACATAATTAGCTCAATATTTGAAATTAATTATGTATATATACGATACGAGTTCATTTGTTTGAAGGTCAGTTTTTGCAAAATTTTACTTTTGTCGAACGAAATTGAATTATCCTTGCCTAGCTAAATCCGATTTTTATATATATTTTTTCTTTTTCCATTTTGACACCGGTACACAAGCATATCTCATATCCATCGATTTCGTCAATCCTGCCTAGGTAATAGCGGACTTCGTAGCTCACTAAAATCAAAAGAATTTATTTTTCATACAGGGTTTCAAGAGGTCCTCAGTGACACATAGAGACACACACAGACACTTCCCTTTATTTATGCAGTGTGAAAACATCTAAACAAGCCAAACAGTTAGAAAACATCTAAACAAGCCATTTTCACCCTACAATGCATAGGTGGAGAGCAAGCGGTGACCGCTAGAAGACGCTGTAATTGAAAGTATAAAGCGCGAGTTTTCTTACACTTCGACATTTCTATCGTGGATTTCAGCAGGCATGGCGACATACGGTAATCAGGAAAATGCTGACATGCATTTTACGTCTGGCGAAAGAGAGAACACTCTGGTCTGGTGAATGAGAGTACTCTGGTCTGGCGAATGAGAGTACTCTGGAAGACGCAAAACTGTTATGGTATTTTTAGGTCTGGCACGTGTTTTCTCGGGAAAAGCTGCCTGTACAGTCTTGCAGCTTCCAGAGCATTCCCATTCGTCAGACCATACATAAAATGCGTGGCCGCCTTTTCCTGATTACTGTATGTCGCCATGCCTGCTGAAATCCACGGTCGAAATGGCGATGTGCAAGAAAACGCGCGCTTTATACTTTCCATTGCAGCGCCCTCTAGTTGTCACCGCTTGTTCTCTGCCCATGCATTGTATGGTGAAAACGGCTTGCTTAGATGTTTTCTGCCATCCCTTGATTTTTTGGCCATGAGTTTTGAAACACCCTGTATAGATTGTGAACAAGCATGTCATTTATTTCATTTCTGTGAATAGAATATTTCAATTTTTATTAACATTTTCAAAATTTTCTTTTTAATCATTTGATTAATCTTACTTATCGTTCAGAATAAAATAATAATAATAATAACGTAAGAAACAATTTTATATCACATTTTAGAACGACATTGTTTTATATAGCTACAGATAAATTTCTATTATATTTAGTTGTATATACATTCATTACGTGTATTCTTGCTATAATTGGTGGTGTTTTACTTGCTACTCCAGCTCAAAATGTCCTTAATAAAGCATTACAAATTTGTTTTCCCAAGAAAAATATATTTTCATTTATTTGTACATAAAATATATTCCCAAAAAATTATATTTCTCTAAAAAATATAAATAATAATAATAATATCGGTGAAATAATAGCACGAACAAGCATGTTCGTGATCTTCATTCATACATATGATATACTGCACTGCAACTGTATGAAAAGCTAAGGTTATGTGATGTTATAAAAATCACCTATTAAACATTTCAATAGAATATTATAATACTATTAAACTTTACTTATTTATTTATTTATTTTTTCAAATACCTTTTTCAATAGAGATACTTAAAGTAAATTGTAAATAAATAAATAAATAAATAAATAACATCATAATCTCGATAAGAAAGCATATTTTTTTATAGACAGTATTTTACACCATAACTCAGTTTCTTGAAAATGAATCTTCTTATTTACTTTCTACAGAGTTATCAGCAGCTACTTATAATTAAGCATTTGAGAAAATTAGTAAAATCTATTATTTAAAATGTTATTTAGTTAATCGTCTTTAATTATCTTAAAACTCCTAACACAGCTTTAAGGATTTAAATTTTAAATAACATTACTTAAGCGATTTGTTTTATTAAAAGTATGTGGTTGCTTCAACATTTAATTGGAAAGTAAACTCCTGTTACATAATTTTTAATTGATAACCTTACTTCCATTATTTTATTAAAAAAAAATCTTAAATTTTCATTTAATATAATTTTAGGAGAACAAATTATTTTGATTAAATAAAAACAAACATTTGACGTAACTAAAAGCACTTAGGTAAAAGGCATTTCTAAAGTGATGATGATATTTGAATAATCTTTAAATATAGAGAAATTCCTCTAATCCTTTTAAAGTAAGATACTGAATTATAAATATTTTAATAGAAATTGCACTTTAGATATAGTTAAGACATATATATATATATATATATATATATATATATATATATATATATATATATATATAAAGCCAATAATTTTAAAAGAAGCTTATTGTCTTGTTACAATTAAAAAATATATATATTATGTTGCAAAAAAGTCATAAATTTACATGATGTTTTTCTGTTTTCTATGTCGCTTAATTACTGTAATCATATGCAATTTTTGTGCCTGATTTTTTTAATGGATTATATACATTATTGGATAAGATTAATACTGATGAAGAAACATGGGCTACTATGCACCTTTGAAAAACCTCAGAAATTTTGTTTAAATATTATTTATGACAGGCTTAATATTTATATATACATTTATATCAGAATAAAAAAATATGTATGCCTAATTATATTACTTTTACTTTATCTAGAAATAAGATAATTCGAAACTTATTTATACACTATTTTCTATTACTTATCTGCATAATCAACCTCCTCCTTTTTTTTTTTTTTTTTTTTTTAATTTCTTTTATTTAATTTCTTTTATCTAATTTTTATTTTCATTAGATGAAAGGTTTTTAGATTTATTTTATTTTATTTCATTATCATTTAAAAAAATTTTAAATGAAATTTAAAACAATTTCAACTTTAAAGATCAATTTAACAAATAAATTATTAAAAATTGTTGATTTAGCAATTAACAATTTAAACAATTTAAATTTTAACTTAATTTAATTGTAACACATTTTTTACATATTAAAAAGCTTTGACGTGAATAACTTATTTCTGTGTACCGCTTAATTCGAATTACTATAAAAACATTATGGTATATATAACTAGACTTGTCGTTGAACAGAAAAATAAATATTTAGACGAGGTTGAAAAAGTCATTTTCGGTAACTTAAAACTTACCGTCATTAGTGCAGAATGACGAAGTGGACTATTGCTGTTATATATAGATTAGAAAGTAAATTTTAGAGTCGAAATAGCAGTCAATAGAAATTTAAGAACCTGAAGGTGCTAGTGAATAGAAATTTGGGAGGCAGTTAGCTATGTTAAATTATAATAAAATATTAATAATAATAATAATAATAATATGTGGATTTTATGTAATATTTCAAAAATGCGAAATCGCAATTGATGATATTTTTAATATTTTTTTTAGAAAATTTAATAATTTTAATAGAAAAATATTTGATTTCAGAGTGTGAGGATTCCAAATGTAAACAGATGTTAAGAACACGATTGACAAAAATATAAATGGCCATTTTCTAGGTTGGTCGATGACATAAACGAGAATGGGGAGGTGACGAAATTGCAGAATGTTTACTATAAACGGTAGTGTAGGAGTCTATTTTTAGTGCGAAATGCAAGGATATCAAAGAAAATAAGTGTACCCTTGTTTTCAATTTTGTACGTGCAGTCGGTGCAAAAATAATGAAGCGCTAGCAATATTTTGTATTTAAAAGGTGTGCACCCAACACTGTTTTCATAAGTAAATATTTGTCGAATCATGATAATAGTCTCTAAGTTGCATATAGAATAGTAAATTAGTGATAAAAATTAGCGAAAGAAGGAAAAATGTGGATGTGGATGTGTTCTTTAATGATTTTGCTGCCGACAGTAAATATTATATTATCATAAAAGGACTTTCCCTAACAGCACACTCATCCACAAGACATCCTCCGAATATCCTATGGATGAAAGTACATCCAAGAGACATCCTCAGGATGTACTATGGATAAGTATGCTGTTAGGGTTTATGGTCTGTAATACGTCACCAATATTGTGCCGATAATTGTCAATCAAAGTATCATCCGCATAGTGGGTCCAAAATGACAAATATATTTTTCAAAGTTAGAATTTTCGAAATAATGCATGTAAAATCCAGAGAGAATTGGTGAAAGAGGAGAGCCCATGTATAATTTTTTGGTTGTTGGTAAAATTTATCTTAAAAAGTTAAGTAGTTTGAGATAAACAAGTGCGGGTGAGAAAAATTAATTATTGGATTTCAAAGATTGGGCAAAGAAATTCTTTTAATCTTCTTTCTAGATAGGAGAGGGTGCCACTAATATGGACATTATTTAACATCAAAAGGAACCATACTGAGGTTTGTATCATGGAAATTTCGAATAATTTTGAGATATCTGATTGAGATTTTTGAAAAATAAAAAATTAGCAGAACGTAAAGGGAAGGAAAATACTATTCTATATACAAATAATATTCATAACAAGTATATATGAACAATATTCTAGTAGTTTAAGAAATACAATTAAATTAATGATATTTTAAATTTGTACAGTCGGTAAAAAAAATTTCTGAACACTAGCAAAAGTTCCTATATAAAAAAAGTAGATTTAATATTATTTTGTTAAATAAATCGTTGCTGAACCATTCTTAGTCAGTCTAAGAACATGATTCGACAAGGATTTATTGAACAAAACAGTATTAACTCTACTTTTTTTATATAGAAATTTTTGCTAGTGTTCGGATTTTTTTGTTACCGACTGTATGTGTTTCGATAGGAACAAAGAGATTTATGTTTTACTAGAAATGTCAAGACTTGAGTAATATATACATTCTTAATTTTCCTTTATTTCCTACTGTCAAAAGTATTAGTATTATGCAGAAACATGAAAAGATACCAAGAAGAGATTTACTAAACAAAGTAAATCACATGTATATGTAATTTCATAACATTACATATACATGTAATCGACATTTTAGTTTGATTTTTTAAGCTTAAATTTAATATAATTTTTTGTATGCACATAACGTAACCCTACATTATGACCGTTTAACATTTAACTGCTGTTATTCACATAAATAAATAAATATAAAGTTATATACGGTAGAGCAAAATAATTGCGCTTCTCTTAATACGTAAATTGATTTGATATAGAGCGCTTCATTAATTTATTTATATTAAATAATGTCAATAATGAACAGGTAAGATTTCCCTTACCTGAATAAAGCATACATCACTGGTGAATAGCATCCAGTCACTCCTGTGTTGACAGTCTTATTCACATCATTATTAAATTTGTGTGTATATTAATTAATTAAAGGGATATTTTCTTTTATTCATAAATTTACTGTATCTTGAGTTACTATACATGTTAAATTTTAGTATATATTATAATGGTAAGAGCGTTTTAAACGCCCTGCTAGAATATGTGTTTTTAAATCTTATTCGAAGAGAAGCAATACAACATCTACATTAAAAATGAAATCGAGAGAGAGAGAGTTTCATTAGGAGTGCTGATTAATCAGTTCTGGCTTTTCTTTTAACTGGGAGTGGCACATATTTCGCTTTACATCTAGACTGATTGTTCTTTCATATAAGTAATAATTTCTAAAACACTTCTTGAGTAAAATGGAAAATAGCGGTCATATAAAAGTTATTATAACTGTGTGTTTTCTTACACCCCCTACTTGACCGGTATTTTCAATGTTCGATTATATTAAGTTCACTTCTAAGTTTTTTTTAATGCTGGTCCTGGTAGGGGCTTCGTTAAGATGTCTGCGATCATTTTGTTGCTACGGACGTATTCCAGTCTGATTGTCCCTTCTTCATATAATTGTCTAATTAAATGATATTTTTTATCAACGTGCTTGCTACGCGCTTGATGTTTATCTGATTCAATCAATTTTATTGTGGATTGGTTATTGTCATAAATTGTTACTGGTTTTATTTGATTTAAATCTAAATCTTTTAGCAATCGTAGTAACCACAAAGTTTCTTGTGCAGCGCTTCCTGCTGAGATATTTTCAGTCTCTGCAGTAGATAGAGTGATACAGTTTTGTTTACGGGAATACCAGTATATAGGATTTTTACCGATAAAAAATATATTTCCAGTAATGGACTTTCGGTCCTAGGGGTCGTTTGCAAAATCAGCATCCGCGTATGCAGTTAGTATAGCTGGATGATCATTGTTATATGTTAGTTTCATGTTTATAGTTGTCTTAAGGTACCTAATGACCTTTTTGGCACTTTCCCAATCGCATCTTCTTGGTTTTTCATTGTGTCGAGATAAAAAGTTGACGGCAGCACTGATATCTGGCCGGCTGACAGTGGCTATATATAGAAGTGCCCCTACTGCTTTTCTATAATCAGTATTATTGGGTAAATAATTTACATTCTCGTTATTTTTCAAGTAATTTGTATCTATGGGAGTATTAGTGGGCTTCGCATTTTCTAAATTAAATTTATCTACTAATTGTTTAATCTTGTTTGACTGATCTATTATTAAAGTGTTGCTGTTTGGTCGTGTTATATTTATTCCCAGATAATAAGTAACGTTCCCAAGGTTGGTAATACTATATTCGCGCCTAAGTTCTTCTATTATTTTGTTTATATCATCTTTGGTTCCAGTAATTAATATGTCGTCTACATACACTAGTATGTAGACGGTTTTGTTATTGGTGTTTCTTTTGTATAGGCATTTGTCAGTGAAACTCTGTGTGAAATTCAATTTTGTTAATGTTTCATTAATTTTAGAGTTCCAAGCCCTGGCTGACTGTTTCAGCCCACAAATGGCTTTATTAAGTTTACATACTTTATGTTCTTCACCAGGATTTATTCACCAGGAATCCCTCGGGTTGGTGCATATAAATTGTTTCTTCGAGCTGACCGTGTAAAAACGCGGTTTTTACATCCAAGTGGTTCAATTCCAGATTTTTATATAGGGCCATTACTAGAAAGGATCTAATTGTCGTATGAGACGCCACCGGGGCGAACGTCTCGTCATAATCTACCCCATACTTTTGGCAAAAGCCTTTGGCAACAAGCCTGGCTTTATATTTTTGGATTTCACCCTTATCATTATATTTCGCCTTGAATGCCCATTTTGAGCCTACTATGTGTGTGTTAGGGGGAGGGTCTACCAATTTCCATGTATTATTATCGTTTAAAGAAGCAATTTCATCTTTGGCTGCTTTTAGCCAATTTTCCCTTTCTATGCAATTTTCTATTTGCAATATTTCATTGAAGGTTTTGGGTTCGTTTACTTTCATAGTATTTGTCAATAAAGCAAATCTGTCAGGTGGAACACCTTTGTTAGCTCTCTCCGACCTTCTCGGACTTGTTTGATCTGTCATATCATGATTAATATCCTCAGTTTGGTCTGAATTTTGATTTATTTCATTTAATATCACCGGGAAGTTGTTTTTATGATCATTTGTTTCGCTAGAATTTCTTTAATTATATCTCTAACAGTTCCTCATCGATATACTCAAGATTGTTTTTTTTGTTTTTGTTTCTACAAACTTTACTGTTCTACATATTCTAACATTATTATCTATATATACTCTATAACATTTACTTCTAAGGTCATAACCAACAAGTATTCCTTCCTTTGCCCTGTTGTCAATTTTCCCTCTTGTGGTTTTGTGAGTATACACAAATGCCTTACAACCAAATGATTTTATATGCGAGAGATTTGGTTTATTTCCATTCCATTTTTCATATGGTGTTTTATCGCATGCAATCGTTTGCAATCTATTCTGTAGATAATTAGCAGTCATAAGGGCTTCACCCCAAAATTTATTCGGCAAACCGCTCTGTCTTAACAAACATCTGGTCATTTCGACCAATGTTCTATTTTTTCTCTCCGCCACGCCATTTTGAGGAGAACAATGCGGTACTGTTAATTGGTGTTCGATTCCTTCATTCGCGAGAAAGTTTTCAAATTCATTACTTGTATACTCTCCGCCGTTATCGGTACGCACTATTTTTTTTATTTTCCTGCCAAACTTGTTTAATGTCAACGCGTAATATTGTTTAAATCTATCAAACACCTCACTTTTATTTCGCAATAAGTATTTAAATGTAAAACGACTGTAATCATCTATAAACGTTAAAAAATATTTTTTCCCTCCTATTGTGGAAGTTTGAAAAGGTCCGCAAACATCTGAAACAACTAGATCTAATGGTTTTTCTGCCCTGAAAGTTGCCCTTTTCGGATATGTGTCATCCTCCAATTTTGAAATGATACAGATTTCGCATTCTGTGTCGTGTTTACATTTATTTAACTCAATTCCAGTTGCCATATTTTTGTCGACGAGTTCTTTTATTTTTTGAAAATTTTTATGCCCTAATCTTTCATGCCACAATTTAATGAAATTTTTATTTTCGCAAGATTCTACAATATTTACACTTTCGGAAAATTTTTCGCTCGTTTGTAGTTCATATAAATTATCTGTCAAGTTCGCCTCTATATAAGTTTTATTCCCGAATTTGATTTTACATTCATGATTTTTAAATATGGCAACACAACCATTCTCTGTTTCTTCCTTTACCGATATTAGATTTGTAGCTATATTGGGTATGTATAAAACCTCCTTCAAAGTAATATTGTTTATTTCCTTATCCGAGTTAATTAATTTAAGATTCACGTCGCCGCAACCCTGTGAGACTACGGAGTGCCCATTTGCTAGCATAACATTAACCTTTTCGTTGTCTTTCAGATTTGTAAATAGATTTATGTCGTTGCAGATATGCCTGCGGCTCCCACTGTCTACTCTCCAAGAGTTATGCTCTGTTTTACCTATGATAAACGTAAGATTCTTTAATTTGTTTTCAGTTTCCTTTATGAGTTGTGTTTTATTTTTGTTTTTGTACTTGCTGGGATTATTACCGCTGTTTTGAAAATTATTATAACTCCTTTGTTTATGATTTGGTCTGGCGTTTAAGTCCCACCATTCGTTACGGGTGTGTGAATTCTTTCCGCAAAAATTGCAATGTTTACTTGGTGGTGTTTTACGCTTAATTTTAGTTTTATACGCGCTTTCACCTTTTGTTTGGTGATTTTCTGTTCTTTTAATGTATTCGTCAAACAATTTACTTTTAATATACTCTGGTGTAAGTTCATCGTCATTTCTGGCTTCGATAGCCGTGATCAGGGTATCATAACTAGGGGGTAGCGAGCACAACATTAACGCTGATAAGTGCTGCTCATTTATTTCTTCTCCTATCGCTAACAATTTGTCCCTTAATTTATAAATACTAGTTATGTGTTCTATCAGATTTCCCTCTTCTGCTAGTTTGGTGGAATATAATTTTCTGAGCAAAAATAATTTGCTGCTTATATTTGCCCTCTCATGTATATTTTTAAGTGCATCCCATGTTTTCCTGGCTGTGGACAGGTGTTTTACATATACTATTTGTGTGTCCTCTATAGCTAAATTAATTATGGCGCGCGCTTTACGATCTTTAGATCGCCATTCATCAGTTATCGGCTCTGGGGGCGCTTCTATAATAACCTGGAAGAGATCCTCCTTCGTGAGGAGCATCTCTACCTTAAACTTCCAGCTATCGTAATTACTGGAGACTAACTTCTCAATAAATGTTATTTCCTTTCCGGATGCTGCCATTTTTGTTATTTATTTTATTTTATCAAAATATACTATTATATACTATGTATATTTATTCTTGGAAAAGTTCAAATAGTACTTAAAGAGAGCAAATTTACTGATTGTATATCAATAACAGTTATGAGTTTTTTAAGTCTGCTTATAAGCACATAAATGTTATATAAACAAGTTGATTTCCGTTTAATAATTCACACCTATATTATATATATATATATATATATATATATATATATATATATATATACTTAATTGAATTTCTTCATTTTTCATTTATTATCTTCAACACACAAATTAATTATATTTAATAATTTTCTTTTCTTTTGCAGTATAAGTTCACCGTGCTAGTATATTTATTTTATCGTATTTTACGCTCTATATCTTACGATTATTTAAGAGACTGTTGTCAGTCTCATAATATCACATAAATAACTAAATATAAAGTTATATACGGTAGAGCAAAATAATTGCACTTCACTTAATACGTAAATTGATTTGATATAGAGCGCTTCATTAATTTATTTATATTAAATAATGTCAATAATGAACAGGTAAGATTTCACTTAACTGAATAAAGCATACATCACTGGTGAATAGCATCCAGTCACTTCTGTGTTGACCGTCTTAATTGAATCTGTACGTAAAACTTATAAAGTGCATATCATTATTAAATTTGTGTGTATATTAATTAATTAAAGGGATATTTTCTTTTATCCATAAATTTAATCTATCTTGAATAAATATACATGTTAAATTTTAGTATATATTACAATGGTAAGAGCGTTTTAAACGCCCTGCTAGAATATGTGTTTTTACATCTTATTCGAAGAGAAGCAATACAACATCTACTTTAAAAATGAAATCGAGAGAGAGAGGGTTTCATTAGGAGTGCTGAGTAATCAGTTCTGGTTTTTCCTTTAACTGGGAGTGGCACATATTTCGCTTTACATCTAGACTGATTGTTCTTTCATATAAGTAGTAATTTCTAAAACACTTCTTGAGTAAAATGTAAAATAGCGGTCATATAAAAGTTATTATAACTGTCTGTTTTCTTACAGTTACAGGTCTCACAGTCCGATAACAGTAATTTAACACTTATTTTGTTTTATTGTTGATCACTCATGCCGATATTCTATTATAATCCTATCTGTTCATTTTTGAAATACCATCGTTCAGTTTTTAAAAATGGTCTCTAAGACAATTAAATAGAAAAATACGTGAACCTCTCTCTCTGTGTTTCATTAAATATTTTGACGATTTTAAGATCAATCTTTATAAATAATTATCTTCATGCATATTTTTATTAATACTGCTTTAAAAATAAATTTAAACAATTCAAAATTTAATTGCTTCTAACTTATTTTTTTTTCTTTCTAAATAGCACTTTGTTAATCATTAATAAATGTCTTCGTCACTATTTTTTTTTTCTTCATTTGTGTTTTAAGCAGCAAATGTATTGAGAGTTAGTACTTATTTCATAATTAAAACACATAACAGTAATTTAAAATAAACATAATTTACAACATCATATAATAAATTAAGATTACTTAATGTCATTTAAATAGCCTATATAACCATTATTTCGCTAATGCATTAATATAATTAAAGAAGGCTGTAATAAATTTCTATGTATCGAAAGAGATTTAAAAAAAATGTTGAAATGCTGAATTAAATTCTCGTAAATTTTAATGTACTTTTTTAAAATCCTCCATTATGTAATGTTACATAATGCATTTACAATATATTTGTGCATTCAAAAGTTTTAATTTTATTATTTAATGATGCATTAAAAAAAGAAGTTTTAAATATTTAAATTAATGAACACAAAAAGTACTTTTATAAATTTGGAGATAAGTAACTGTGTATTACACAATTGTAATGACTGCGTTGCAGCCTCAATTATACTATTGTCTTTTATCATATTGCTAGATATGTGGTCGTTGAATTAAGAACTCGGGTTTAAAACATAAAACTTCTATTTTGGTATTGAAAAGAAAAGAAGCTATTAGGATGGAAAAGAGCCTCTATGAATACTCATCGGAATAGAAGAATAACTCAATAATTTTAAATATATCAAAAAGAATTCTCACTAATTGTGAACATTCAAAGTCATGAAGCTGTAGCACTTATCGTCGAAGCCTATATATGCACTAAATGTTACAACATCATAAAGGTTCTATCATAGAGATTCGTCATAAAGCTCGTTAATAATTACGCCCATAATCACTCCAATAGACGCTCCAAATAACGCACATTTTCTTAGCTCAGAAGTCAATTTAAAGTAAACTATATTAAATGATTCACCTCATTTTATCTCAAACGCTCATTCTAAAATTATTTATATTCAATTGCTATCTACTTTCGCTACATCCTTAAATCCTTTTCTTAATTTGACTAGATAATGGACTTTATCCGCGTTACGTAATAAACCCTTATATCTGAAAACACATTTCTTAATTCCTTCATCACAAATAATTTGTACATTGAATCATTTTTTTTTCTTGAAATTAAATATCTGTTTCTGTAATCACTGTTAATATTTTCGCATTCTTTCAGAATTTAAATTACATTGAAAGAGAATTTTTATTATATATTTCCTAATTTACTCTCTCCATCTCACTTCCTTAATTAAACAAAAGAGAGATCATGTAAGAAAATTTCCTTTAGTGTCAGTAACTGTTTAAAAGACAAAATATTTTTCTATTACTTGAGATTGCAAATTATTGGAATAAAAACTTTTGTACCATCATCCGTCCAAACTTATTGTTTTCAGTTCTCGAACACTAGTGATACTATTTACACAGTTAATTTTTAAATCTTTACACATTTATTTTAAGATTTTTACATACCTATATAACAGACATAATAATTTTTATGTTATTAATACCCGGATGGAAAAAAAAAGTGTAGCTATAATTTTAAAAATATACATGAAAACGTATTATTATTATTATTATTATTATTATTATTATTACAAACGGTCTGTAACAAAAGTATCCGAACACTAGCAAAAATTCCTATATTAAAAAGTAGACTTAATACTGTTTTGTTAAATAAATCCTTGTCGAATCATGTTCTTAGAATATGATTCATTAAGGATTTATTTAACAAAACAGTATTAACTCTACTTTTTTACATAGGAATTTTTGATAGTGTTCGGAGACTTTTGTTACCGACTGTACAAGAGTCTCAAATTTTCTTTCGTAATTTAACCATATATATATATATATTAGAAATGCGTAATTTTGTAAAACAATAAAAAGTTTTTTTTTTTTTTTTTTTTTTTTTTCATAAAAATTTTATGTGAATATTATTTGAAATTATAACTTATGAACAGGCAGATATCAGATTTAATTCCAGAAGCAAAATCTTTTCGACTTTAAAAGTAGGTCGGTAATCTAAGTCTTAAAATATTGAATTGATCTGATTTCTACTGTAGTCTTTCGTATTTTCGTATTTGGTATTTACTTACACTTCATTTTTAAAGTGGAATTAATAAAAAATTTTCAGATAAATCTTTAAAAAGAGTAACTTTATAATCTTCAAAATTATTTACGTTACTCTTGTATTTTGTCTTCACAAAAGGTCGCATACATGCAATCGCCCATATGTCATGCATATATATCAAACAATGCACAAACATAAAGCTACGAATTTATAGAATTATATGTTTACTCAAGGAAAGAGAAGAATCAAAGGATAAAATATAACACATAAAATTCACATATTAATTTGAGGCTTTAATTTAAAATAAAGTATCAAAAATTAATAAAGCTTTAGTTTAAAAATATATGAAATTTAATATATATATAACTTTCTTTATTTTATTTATCCTTATCAAAATCTTAGAACTTTTTTTTTTTTAAGTAGATTAAATCCGATTTAAAGATTTTTTAAATCTTTAAATAAATTTAAATTTAAATTAGGTAATTACTTAATGTTATATTGCTATAACTGTTAAATATACGCAAACATAATAAATATTTGAAACATATTTCTTCAAATTTTATTGATAATAGAATTAAATAAATAAATAAATAAGTAAATAAGTGAATAATAAACACTTTCAAGTAGGATAGCTTGCCATGCATTATGAAACCTGCTAACTGCACACATTATTTATAGCAATATTTCCACATGTTTAAGAGGAGAATAATGCAAATATTGTTATAGTTCTTCTCTTAAGGAATAGTTTTAGTTAATAGGATATATCTTTTAGTTTAGGATAATTAAAAATGTTTTAATATTATTGTTGTTTTACATAGTTATTATTATTTTTTTTTCCTCTAATATCTTTTTCATATTTATCATTAATTACATTAGATTATTTTTTTGTAGAGGAATTTCAGCTGCTTTTTTACCTATTTTAAGAAAGTTTCATTTGGTTTTTAAAAATAAATTTATTCCTTTATATACATATATATTACTTATTGCATTTTTTTTATTGAAATAATTCCACAACTTTAGACAAAAATTTCCTTTTACATCAATGATGATTAACATTATTATTTCTTACGTAATCATCAGTAAAGATACTGGAAATATTTTGAACTTTAATTATTTTTTAATTCGAAATTCTGTAAGAAGTTTTTCATTTTTTCAACAAGCTACAATTATCAGTACATTTTAATCGAATTTATTTAAAAGATTAAAATTTATATATCTTGGGTAGAATTTGCATGCAAACTGTAACATTATTTATTTATTTATTTCAAATAATAAATAATTTGTTTCTATTATATAGAAACTGCCATATATTTAAAAATAATTTATAAAATAAATTGAAAATATTAACTTAAAGGCAAAATTTAAACAGGTAAATCTCGACTATTAGATTAAAAGTAAAGAAAATTTATTTATAAATTTTAATTAATTTCTATATAATAAACAAAATTATTTTTTAGGTGTATTAATATATTTGTTTTGTTATAAAAATCATATTACAAATAATATAAACAATTTAAAATATTTTGAGTTGCTTCAAACATCCTTTTTAATGTAAACAATTGTAAAAACACCTAATTTATTACTTTTTTTCCTTGCAATTGTTACATGTGACAGACTTTTAAGAGATTGAAAAAAAAAATCTGATGTGGGCACCACATGACTTCCTTATACACTTTTAGAAATATACATAATGTTAAAAAACATTGTCACTGGAGCCGAAACATTTGGCTAAAAATATTTAAAAAAAATGCATGCATACGTAAAAAAAATAAAAAATAAAATTGTGCCTTGAGGGGACTCATGTCAAAGTTGTGCCTTGGGTTGGACTCATGTCAAAGTTGTGCCTTGGGGGAGGGACTCATGACAAAGTTGTGCCTTGGGGGGACTCATGTCAAAGTTGTACCTTGGGGGGGGGACTCATGTCAAAGTTGTACCTTGGGGGGGACTCATGTCAAAGTTGTGCCTTGGGGGACTCATGTCAAAGTTGTACCTTGGGGGGGGGAACTCATGTCAAAGCTGTGTCTTGGGGGGTACTCATGTCAAAGTTGTACCTTGGGGAGGGGACTCATGTCAAAGTTGTGCCTTGGGGGGACTCATGTCAAAGCTGTGCCTTGGGGGGACTCATGTCAAAGTTGTACCTTGGGGGGACTCATGTCAAAGTCGTGCCTTGGGGAGGGGACTCATGTCAAAGTTGTACCTTGGGGGGGACTCATGTCAAAGTTGTGCCTTGGGGGGGACTAATGTCAAAGTTGTGTCTTAGGGGGGGGGACTCATGTCAAAGTTGTGCCTTGGGGGAACTCATGTCAAAGTTATGCCTTGGGGGGACTCATGTCAAAGTTGTGCCTTGGGGGGGACTCATGTCAAAGTTGTACCTTGGGGGGGACTCATGTCAAAGTTGTGCCTTGGGGAGGGGACTCATGTCAAAGTTGTGACTTGGGGGGACTCATGTCAAAGTTGTACGTTGGGGGGGACTCATGTCAAAGTCGTGCCTTGGGGAGGGGACTCATGTCAAAGTTGTGCCTTGGGGGGACTCATGTCAAAGTTGTGCCTTGGGGGGGACTCATGTCAAAGTTGTGCCTTGAGGGGGAATCAAGTGAACGTGTTCTGAGCTTTTCTGAAAGTTTCAAATGTCTAGTTGGTCGAGAAGTCAGTTAAATTGCAAGATTTGTCCAAACCGTTTTTGAGCTATTACCGTTTTTTGATACATTTTGCCCATTATGAACCTAATTTTCCTAAATATCTCCAAAACGGAAAATCATATAAAGTCCAAAAAGGGAGGTGCACAACTAGATGTTATAATAAACCTATGTACCAATTCGCAACTTTCTACGTCCAACCGTTTTTGAGTTATGCGACATACACCCACACACACACACACAGAGACACACATACATACAGACGTCACGAAAAATCGTGTAAAATCGCTTATATCTCTAAAACGAGAGCTCGTGTTAAGACGAAACTTGCAGGTGTGCAACTAGACATCATGACTGTCACACGTATAAATTGGCAACATTCAGCGATCATTCGTTTTCGAGCAATGTGAAATACAAAATCCATTTCGCAATTCGGGATTACTATACTTCCTTATACTTTGTATACGGAAGTAAAAATCTAGCAATATTAAAGGGAAAAAAAGGTGCCTCTCGAGTTTTCTAAATAGAGACACTGAGTTAACATCCCAATGCTCTACCATCTGAAACAGTCTTTCCGATAACTGAAATGTATAATTCGCTTATATAAACTCGAAGGACGCAGATTCGAAATCCATCATGATGTTGTTTTCACGCCCCTGTGAAAATTAATTCGGTTAATCTGAACATCTGTCGTCAAAATTATTATGTTAATTACTCATTACAATTAAGTTATTATAAGTTAAAATAAATAAATAAAAGATTTTATTCGACTGGCTGGGAATTTCCTCATAAAATTAAAAATATGGAATTTCAGACATCCACTATGCTGGTGAACTATACTCAAAGGCCCCTAATTCTATTCCTACCTGGTTACAATTAGCACATGTAAACATTAATACCATTGCTAAACCATCACAAAACCTCTGTCTTACTAAACGAAATTATTATCCTAATTATTATTTCAATTGATTTTTTGGAATTTCAGTAATTGTTAATTTGATATTATGTAACAAAGGCAAAATTACATATGCAATAAAGAATAGTTATTTAAGAATCAAATGAAGAGTTGCCTTTTTAAATTCTTCGGAAAAATATATAATATTAGGCAATTCAAAATTTTGTATAGAAATTCTTTCAAATCACAATTTTCGATGCAACTAAGTACCAAATAACATAAATCAACACATTATCTGTAAGTAAATTAAAGCAGTTGCTTTAAGTTGTTGTATAGTAATTTTTGGGGATGTGCAGGTTTTAAATAAATAAATAAATAAATAAATAAATAAATAAATAAGAAATCTTATAAGCATAAGGAATTAAAAAAGAATTAGACGGTACATTACAAAATCAATATGTTATTTAAGATCAGTCAATATAATTTTCAATTTCACTGTTCATTATATTTGAAAAAAAAAAATACTTCACTAAATGATAAAACAGAAAGATTGAAACATATAAGTTTTTGAACTGACACCAGAAACTCCACAGTCCAACACATGTTTCTGTAAAAATCAAATAAATAAATAAATATACACGCATTTCATTGCGAAGTAAAAAAAAATAAGAAAGGCTGCAGAATGAAAGCAGAAATTAGTAATATTAACTGTAGAGAAAAAAATGTTTTTTTTTATAACTAATATTGAGAAAAAAATATCTATACAACTACTTTTCGTTAAAAGATTCTTAAAACGTTTTAGCACATGAAAAAGTACTTAAATTATAATAAAACTGGCAAATTCAAATTAATGCATGTATTATGATACAAATGAATGACTTTAAAAAAAAAAAAAAAAAAAAAAAAAAAAAAAAAAAAAAAATCCTCGAATATATTACACATACATTTGTTTAAATAAAAAAACATATTTGTTGAAAGATTTGTTGAAAGTACCGTTTCAATTTTAATAAACTATCCCTTGAATTTTCTTATTCATAATTTTTCTAGTGCATTTTAAGGTGTGAAAGTAAATTATTATATATATATATATATATATATATATATATATATATATATATATGTATATAATAAATTATATTTAATTTAACTAGATATACACTTTTAGAGGAAATAATAATGATATTTATACACATATATATTCATTCGTTTTGTAATTTTAAAACTTAATAAATGTTCTTTGAAAAAGATTCCTTTAGAAAAGGAAGTTTCAATTTAAGCAACAGCTTAATTTTTCAGAAAAAAAATAGTTTTATTATTTTTTTTTTTTTTTTTAATTCAATGTTACATTTCGGAAAAAAATGATATGAATAAAACATTTTCATAAAAGATAATAATATATTTGCTTCAAACAGCAATCCGGAAATTTTCCATTCAACTTTATGTGATTGATGTGAGCAGAATTTCCTGGTAAATTTAGTTTTTAAAATTCAGGAGAATGAATAATACACTCCCGTCTCATTTAGACTCATAAATAATTTTTTTTTTTTGCATTTACAGGATTGAAAAACTCTCTGTTTTTTCCCTTTGATTTTTAGAAATATTTTGTTTAAGATATTTATGTCAAAATGTGTGTGTAAATATTTTAAACAAGTATATTATTAATTTTTTAATGAGGAAATGCATTTTTTTAGATAAATACATTATATTTAAGATAAACCAGCGTTATTTAGGTTTTGTATTTCATATTTATAAATCTTAAAAAAAAAAAAAAAAAAAAAAAAAAAAAACTGCTTTATATTACTGTTTAAATAAAAAAAAAAAAAAAAAAAAAAAATTGAAAAATTAGATATTTCACAAATACTGTAAACTAATTAAAACTGTAACCATTACATTGTTTAATGATCAATATATTTAACAAAAGTTTCTCAGAAACAACCGACAAAAAAGCAATTAAGAAGAATATGTACAGAAATTTTGGCGAATCTCTTTGAAAATCAGCGAATATATTAAACCATGATAAAACTAATAAAGAAATAGACACGAAAATCACTCAAACTACAGTCAACAGGTAACTGGGATAAAAAATGTCTTCAAATGTTCATTTCACCCATTATTGTTATGGAAAAAATATAACAAGGTGAAATTTGCTGAATTAAATAAAGCTGGAGGATATTTGACATCTGGATCAATGACAGGAAAGAGACACAAGTGTAAAGAATAAACAAATAACTTCAGAACTAAAAACAAAGATGAAGTATCCCGAACATATGTTCAAAATAAATTGCAAATAGGCCATTAAGTTTACTAGTGGATCTGCAGATCAGGAGCCTCAACGTCCTATTTGCATCAGGCATTATTCAATAGGTCATTTTTATTTATTCCTTATTATATAATAGTATATATTGATTCGATCGACTTGTTACCATAATCAGATACATTCGTGAGTTCGTAAGGGGGGCTACTGCCCCCCTCAACCCCCCGCTATATCTCTCTTTGTATACCTATTTCTATATCATATAACGTGCTACGGAATTGTAAATAACTGCATTTATTTTTGTATAAATTCTTTCAAAGAGGTTTAGTAAAGTTGATAAAATGCTAATTTTGTGCATTTCTAGTCGTTTTAGCTTTAAAATAGCCTAATTTTCCATTAAAAACACTTAAAAAAGCTCCAGTAAGGGAAGAAATTGATAAGGCACCAAATTGTTTCCCTCCTTGGCGATTTTTTGGCGACCTTGGCGAGAATATGCTTATTAGGGATATACCAAATATGGAAGCTCTAATCTCATTGGCTGATGAGATACGAGAATTTTCCAGAACAGTTTGGGTTCGATAGAAAAGTATAAAAGGAGCATTTTTTTCGCCAAGGCGGTCAGTCTCAGATCTGTGTCAGTTTGTCAAATGCTTGCTTTGCTTTGAGCCTCTTTGGATGAGACTTGCTTTATGTGTTATTGCTAAACAGTTTGTGCTGTTGTTTTGGTGTTAACGGCTGTTGTTTAAACTGTGTTTACTGGTTGAATTGAAGCTGATACTTGGTTTATAGACCTGTATTTTTCTGGAACTTTCTGTGAATAAATCACTGAATTTTTGCAAGTTTCGCCTTTCATTCTCGGACAACTTACGAACCCCCAAGAACGCAACAATATGTATTCTTAATAAAAGACGGTCTTGTATTACTTCCCTGAAATTCGTAAATACCAAATTTCATAACTACCAAATTTCATACAAAAAAAATTACATAGCATATCGGAAATATTTCGCGTAACCTTTAAACTAATTTCCAATTCTATGCCCACAATTTTCAACAGGAAAACACGCTTTTAAAATTCTAATAAAATGTATTATATTTGTTGGGGTGTAACCATGTTAAAATAAACATTTATGAAATACCGACTATAGACCGTAATAGTATGAAATTCTTTTATGTATCCCGGAAAAGTAGCCACAGTCATTATATACGCCAATAATACGAATTAACCTAATTAATTATAACTCATTAATTTTTCAAACTAATTTGACATCATTTGGATGATTACAGTACATACTCGGAATTATTTTGTGTGGTCCCATAAATTATTTCGTCTATGCATTACCTTTTTTAAGAATAAACATGATTTTAAGCATCTTTATAATATATGTTAATTTTATTAAGTTCAATTCAGTATAAACGCATTAAAGTGCGCGCTTAAATAAAAATTTGTCCATAGGCTCTAATGTTACGAAATTATTTCTTGTGTCTCTGTAAACAAACCATAAACATTGTATACACCAGTAAAAACTATTCAGCTTAATTTGCGTTTAAAATTAATAATATTTCCAAATTTAACATCGTTTGGATGACTACGTGACATTGTCAGAACACTTTTGTAAGGTCCGGTACATTAATTATAAGGCTTAAGAGCACATATTTTCTTCACATATTTTCTTTCATTTTCTTCATTGCAAAGTAATGATATTAAAATGCGTTTAAATGAAATACACCCCATACGCCATAATGTTAAGAATTTTGGGTGTCCCTATACACAGTGTATAAACAATATAGCAATAAAAATTATACAGCTACTGTCCGCCCGCGGACAATTGATCCCTGGCTGGCAAAGTGCCAGGACGATTCCACTTACTCGCTGGGAGACACAGCAAAGGAAGAAGAAAGAGAGAGGGGGATTTTTTCTATTATTCTTGTTTCTACTGTTATGTGTAGAATCGGAACAACTTTAGTATATCCCCACAACGATATTTGGCAATTTTTTGTTGGCGATTATGGCTAAATCATAAATGATAAAATCATAATCTAAATCATAAAACATAAAATCATAAATCCGAAATAAACAACATATAGGCTGCCATATTATATCGCAAACAGTCCAGAAAGTCCTTCGTTATCGTTCAAAACGGCGCTAAAGTAAAATAGCCAAATTCAGCTGTGGGATATACTAAAGTTATACCAATGGATCATACATCTGGTACAAGTTTTCGGATTAAACCTCTCCGGAGTGAATCGAAGCGTATTGTACATAATGTCATTAAGTTTTGCGATAAAGATGCTTTAGAAGGAGAAGTTATTGTTTGAAGAATTTTAATTATTTCTTCAAGAATTTTGATAATAAATATCAAAATGAAAGTAAGTGTCAAATACTTAAAGCAACATCCAATTTTAAATAGTGCCCTTTTAAATAGTTTGTTCGTCTGGTGCAACTTGCACATTAGTCCAGTGAGGTACAACTTTCACATTACTCCCTTTAGGTACAACTTGCACATTAGTCTCCTTTAAATATAGTGACCAGCGAAGCTGGCAAAGTATTCGTTGATTCACTACCTTAATTGATTTCACATTCCGTCATTTTTGACGGAGATATACTAGTTTACAAATAATAATTGACATAATTTTTTAATTAGTGTTACGCACTTTAAATGTTTCAAAATACTGACAAAGCTTTATTTTTTATTTTAAATGAGTAATATTTATATTAAAATCTAAAACTATCCCTTTATAATATTATCAGATTTTTTTTCCTTTTAATTAATCGTAAAATATTTATATAACCAGATACTCAAGAATCAGTTCAAAGAAGGAAAAGAAATGCAATGAGTGAGTTTATAGCTTTTTCATACCCATAAACAAACACACCCCTAGGTACTACGGACATTCCTATTTTATAAATGGACCAGACTTTTTCACCCATGCGTAGATGACGCCAGGGATCATCCTTCTGCGGTTTATCAGTACTTATATGCAAAGCTGAAACGTGTCGCCAATTTGCAAGTCAATCGAATGACTTTTGCGGCCGCGGTTGCGGTACATACAAATTCTTCCCTTAGGCCGTAATGATAAAAAAAAAAAACTTTGGCGTGTCCCTGTACACGAACTACAAATGGAATGCACACCCAAAACTACACAGCTAATTTCGTGGGGATCATGAACATGTGTAGAACGATCGTAGAGATTGAAGCGGTAAGAACCATATTTGAATAACAAGATTTTGAAGAACATGGTTGAGGGGAGTAATTACGTAGACTTTTAATAAGTAAATCTTTTCCATCTTTATCTTCCGATAATATTTGGACTCAAGCCGTGTTAGTATGCGTATGTGAATAGTAAGTGTAAAAAATCTGATGTGGGCACCACATGACTTCCTTATACACTTTTAGAAATATACATAATGTTAAAAAACATTGTCACTGGAGCCGAAACATTTGGCTAAAAATATTTTAAAAAAATGCATGCATACGTAAAAAAATAAAAAATAAAATTGTGCCTTGAGGGGACTCATGTCAAAGTTGTGCCTTGGGTTGGACTCATGTCAAAGTTGTGCCTTGGGGGAGGGACTCATGACAAAGTTGTGCCTTGGGGTGACTCATGTCAAAGTTGTACCTTGGGGGGGGACTCATGTCAAAGTTGTACCTTGGGGGGGACTCATGTCAAAGTTGTGCCTTGGGGGACTCATGTCAAAGTTGTACCTTGGGGGGGGACTCATGTCAAAGCTGTGTCTTGGGGGGGACTCATGTCAAAGTTGTACCTTGGGGAGGGGACTCATGTCAAAGTTGTGCCTTGGGGGGACTCATGTCAAAGCTGTGCCTTGGGGGGACTCATGTCAAAGTTGTACCTTGGGGGGACTCATGTCAAAGTCGTGCCTTGGGGAGGGGACTCATGTCAAAGTTGTGCCTTGGGGGGGACTAATGTCAAAGTTGTGTCTTAGGGGGGGGGACTCATGTCAAAGTTGTGCCTTGGGGGAACTCATGTCAAAGTTGTGGCTTGGGGGGACTCATGTCAAAGTTATGCCTTGGGGGGACTCATGTCAAAGTTGTGCCTTGGGGGGGACTCATGTCAAAGTTCTACCTTGGGGGGGACTCATGTCAAAGTTGTGCCTTGGGGGGACTCATGTCAAAGTTGTACCTTGGGGGGGGACTCATGTCAATGTTGTGCCTTGGGGGGGACTCATGTCAAAGTTGTACCTTGGGGAGGGGACTCATGTCAAAGTTGTACCTTGGGGAGGGGACTCATGTCAAAGTTGTGCCTTGGGGGGACTCATGTCAAAGTTGTGCCTTAGGGGGGACTCATGTCAAAGTTGTGCCTTGGGGGGGACTCATGTGAACGTGTTCTGAGCTTTTCTGAAAGTTTCAAATGTCTAGTTGGTCGAGAAGTCAGTTAAATTGCAAGATTTGTCCAAACCGTTTTTGAGCTATTACCGTTTTTTGATACATTTTGCCCATTATGAACCTAATTTTCCTAAATATCTCCAAAACGGAAAATCATATAAAGTCCAAAAAGGGAGGTGCACAACTAGATGTTATAATAAACCTATGTACCAATTCGCAACTTTCTTCGTCCAACCGTTTTTTGAGTTATGCGACATACTCACACACACACACACACAGACACACATACATACAGACGTCACGAAAAATCGTGTAAAGTCGCTTATATCTCTAAAACGAGAGCTCGTGTTAAGACGAAACTTGCAGGTGTGCAACTAGACATCATGACTGTCACACGTATAAATTGGCAACATTCAGCGATCATTCGTTTTCGAGCAATGTGAAATACAAAATCCATTTCGCAAATCGGGATTACTATACTTCCTTATACTTTGTATAAGGAAGTAAAAAGGGAAGAAAGAAATCTTCTTTGGAGAAAATGTTTCTATTTATAGGGTTGATTTGAAGTCGTTGACCGTAATATCTCTTTGATCAACCTTGAGATAAACATTTCCAAAACGTTCTACGATGTCAAGCATAATAAAAGGATGTGGTCTGTACCTCGAGAAATTACGCAATTCTTCACTATACTATATTTTCAATGGTCCCGTAAAGGTTTATCTAAGGCCGAGAGCTTGTGTAAGGAATACATCAGTACTTCAATTGGTTTTAGGGAACGTTAACCTTTTAAACTAAGGGGATAGTTGTAAAATAAACAAATTTTATCTTTTTTCATTCACATTTATGTTTAATTACGTTTACTTATTCAGTTTAAGTTTATTTATTGCTCCTTTATGTTTTATTAAATTAGTTATTTGGATTTTTATCTAGATAGATATAGATCTTTGTGTTACATTTTTTAAAATGAAAAGTGTCTGGAAATATGGATTAGCTGGTTTCCCATATTGACCGAATCGCCATCTTGGAGAATAAACTAACATCAACAACCTTCTGGTAGAAATATGTTCATGGAAATCGGATTACTAACTAATTCAGCTCTTCTACCGGAAATGATCCAGTGAAAACGCTTCACGTGCTTCCGATAAGTTGCAGCATTGTACAGGTGAGATAGTATTCCATTTTATCCGACTATTCCATATTCCGCACCGATGCCCTACATATATACGCATATGCATATTCTAATAAAATAATGTTATTGACCGTTAAGCGTAATATTTTAACTCAAAGCAGTCCATCCCAATAAGAATAAAATATTTGACTAATTTTTTATCTATGTATACATCTTGACTGAGTGAGAACACGATTTGATCATTTTTAGAAAACAGACTGTCTGTATCTATGACAAAAATTTGTGGCGGCTCTAATTCAAAAACATTTGCAAGAAATTTCATCAAAGAATACATTTATCTGCACTATAAAATAAATTGGTATCTGTGAACTAGTGCATATTGCCCAGCATGTAGAGCGGTTGTTTTGTTTTCTTCATAATTTTTGTTTTAGAAACTAATATGTATTCTAAATATTAAAGGCTACATATTATGCATTGCGTTGCCATACGTAATTCGATATGCACTCAGTTGTAATCAGCAGAGTTTTACATAACTGCTTTTTACAAATGTTCACATTTGTTCATATTTGGTACTGAATCTCTTCTCATAAATGCAGTCATACAAAAAATAGCAGAGCCTACTTGGTCATGTATCCTAATACATAATCGATACCGATTTTCATCAAGGTCCGATTATATGTAAATTGTTTGGGAATTCAATATGTTTTGAGATAGACCGCTAGTAAAACTTTTTGGATACACACTCAAATAAACAAACAAACAAACTTTTTATTAAAATAGATATTTTATTAAAATAGTCAAAACATATTCAAGACATTTCAAAACGTCAAAATGTATTAAAAACTAGAAGTCATAATTTTTTACGAAACCCTTACCAATCTTTTATTCTTGTAAGTACAAGAAAGTAAAAAATATAAAAATATTTTCCAATTTTAAAATTAAATATATATATATATACATATATATATATATATAATTTGATCTATTAAACAACGCAGAAAGTTACATATAAACCAAACATTTAGCGCAAGTAGAAAATTACTTACATTTTCAGTCGTCTTATATTTTAGTTTTCTAAAAAAATCCCAAGTACTTTTCGTTACTAGCAAACATCTATTAGGAATTTTCTTCTTTTAGATGAAACATCAAGAAAAGAAACATCTTTGATTGAAACTTTCATATCTTTTAAGACCGAGGAAAACTATCTACGTATCCTAAAAGAAGCTTAATAGTATATCCGAAAGGAGAAATTTAAGAGAGATCTGAGAGTTTTCCCTGAGAGCTTTACGATTCTTTTTCTTACATTAAATTAGGCTTTTCTGAGACTACAAATATCGCGTTTGAATTCTGGACGATTGTATGACGACGTTTATGATGATGTAAGACATATATATGGACGTTTTAGCTTTTTTTTAAATCTTATATATTGTTGTATGATAAAATTTTGAAAGAAATGTTAGATTTTGTAGGCATTTTGTGACATGTAGTTTGTCTTTTTAATTGGAAAAGTGTAGTAGATGAAAGTAGCATAGAAAGGCCATCATTTTGCGTCTAATATGGTAAAATAATAATATTATTAATAATAAATAAATAAATAAATAAATAATAATTATTATTATTATTTGTTGTTTTTGTTGTTTTTATTTATTGTTTTCGGTAACATAAATGTTTTTGAACCTTGAATGCATATGTTACATTGAAAAAGTGTTACTCCGGATATATTTCTTTAGAATTGTTATAAATTATTCAGATTAAAATTAAAACATAAGCAGTTGATAATTTTAGGTATTATATATGCTACAAATGTTTTGATTGTAGAGAGAAATATATATATATATATATATATATATATATCATGCGCAGATTGAAAACAATGAAAGTTAAAAAAAATTTGTAAATGTTAAAATTTTTATTTCTTTTATTTCTAGGCAAAATTGTAACGTTTGTGTCATTGTAGTATCTCAACAGTGAATAAAATAGTACTTGTTTTAACTTAAAATTATATATATATATATAGATAGATAGATAGATAGATAGATAGATAGAGAGAGAGAGAGAGAGAGAGAGATAAACTTACATGGCGAATATACATGACATTTATTTTTTTAAAACAAATTAAGAATGTATATAATTAAGCACTTTTGAATTTTAATGCATTAGGGAAAAACTCACTTAGCGACAAAACACATGTCAACAGCTGAGAGGGTTGATTTAATGAATATATTAAGTATATTTGAGAGCAATATGCTGATTATACATTACACTATTCATTATTATATGTAACTATTCATTATTACACTACACATTATTATATGTAACATTAAGATTTTTTTTAATGATTCATCTACTATAATCTGTAAAAGAAAAAGGTTTTATTTGAGTTTCGAAATGTTTTAGTAGTTTATTCATTTCATACAAACGTCTTTTATTTTATTCGAGTATTATTAAGGTTATCTTTTTTTTTTTTTTTTTTTTCAAAACCAAACAACTTTATAATATCTATAATATCTATAATGTATATTATTATTATTATTATTTTCAAAAATACAATTATGTAAAGCGTAACTTATATTTATGACACCTATGAAATAAATTAAAAAAAAGAAGAAGAAGAATTTTATTATTTTAATTGTAAAAATAGTCAAACAAATGATAGATTGTTACAAACAATGATAATTACATTGAAAAAAAAACTTTCAAATATATACCAAACATTACATTAATATTTTTTACACGAAGTATTAAAAAATCTAATTAAAAAGAGACACTTAGAATTTGCTAAGTATTTCCAAAAATCTGAAAAATAAGAAAAAGTTTGATTACTATAAATCATCTCAAAAAGAATAAACACACTTTAACACTATCGCAAAACTTTTGACATAAGCATTCTGAAATATGAAAAATCATTTTTCTTATTTTAATTAACCTACTTCCAACGGTTTATTTTCAGAGGAGTAATATTGATAAAGGAATTTTCGTAGAATGAGAAAACAGAAAAAACATACGGTTTATATACGGATGATTATTTTGTAAAATAGTATATTTAAAACGTATTTAACGACTGCTTTTGCACAAGTTATGGCCTCTTCGAAGGACAAAATTCAATTTAAAAGTGTAAAATCGTTTTTATTATTATTATTATTGTTGCTGTTGTTGTTGCTTTTTATTATATTTGCATTAAGATATTTTCTAAATTTCTTAATGTCATACGTAAATCCTTTGCTATAGTGTCTAAATAATACTTTCGTAATACTACGAGTTATTGAAATACAGGTTTTTAAGAAATGAAAAATAAAAATATTCCTAAAACGTGTACTTATAAATAAAATCGATTTTTTTTTTTTTTCTTTATCTAACTTCAACCTAACATTTAATTAATATATTTTTTAAGAACATCGTGCGCACACATACACACTATAATAAATAATAATAATAATAATAATGGGAAATAAATTATTCATTGCTTTTCTCGAATATTTAGACATCTATGCTGATTCACTTTAGATGCATATGGGAAGAGAGATGACGCTGATATTTTGTAACATTTTACATTTACGAGACATCTATAGCTCAGTACATAGAGTGAACTTGACGTGTGAGATATATATTACTAAAAATTTTTATTGTTGGATTTTAGTGCATATGTGTGTTGGATTTAATGTGTTGTTTCTACTGTTGGATTTTAGGCCGAAAAATGGTGATGAAAATAGTTTATCAGGTTTCTCAGATGGCTGTATGAAAATATATTGATTTATTTTCTTTTTTCTTTTTTCTTTTTTTTTATGTTGATCTATAAGTTTGTGTCAGATAAAGTGATGCAGTAGAATGCATTAGATTTGTGAAAATTTTCGACTTTCAGTTTTCCATGACTTTAGGTACACGCTTTGAAATTGTGTCCTAAATATGATTCACCCATTTTTATAGAAATTGACTATTTATCTGTGTGTGTGAGATGTGTTAACAAAATTTTGTATATCATGAACTAATCGACGGAATTTAAGCACGATGCATAATTGGTTAAACTTTGACTTAAATTTATGCTTATTAGCTTTCAATATATATCAAACAATAGGTAGTGCTGCTATATTGTGATTAATCCGATTTAAGTACAGGCAACATCTCAACATTTGTAGTGCCTAAACGCATCAAACATGGTAATTATATTATGTATAACTATAGTGTCTGACTTGGGAGTATATCGTCCGACAGGTCAGGCGGCTGTGTTGCAATTCCATTTCATTTCGAGCAATTGCTATGTTGCAATTAAATTTCGAGAAAACAATAGCTCAGCTTTCATTGTGTATAACGGAATTAAATTTGATATGTGCAGTGGGTAATATATAAAACAATGTTGGATTGATTTGTGTGCATATCGGACAAAAGATGGCTCTGCTTTACTACAATTAATTTCCATTTATGGAAAAGCTATATTTCAGATTCTCTTATATGTTCTATACATGCAAAAGAATATCGTTATGCATTTTATTGTTGATGTATTTTATTTTACTGAATTTATTTATTTTAGGTAGAGTCTTGGAAATATTTTACACTTAAAATTTTGAATTTATGTGCTTATTATTTAAGTGCTCACAACAACAACAAAAAAAAAAAAAAAAAAAAAAAAAAGATTGGATCGTTGGGCTATATAATTAAATTTTTTATTGAAATTAATATATATGTATATATATATATGTTTTATAAATTCATGCATGATAAATCAGAAGAATATATTAAAAAATAATTTTCAGTTAACAATAAATTTCGCATAAAAAGAAACTTAATACTAAATATATATGACAATTTAAAAATGTATGTAGAATATTACATGTAATTACCGTAAGCAGAGCCAATCGCACGCTAAATGAGTACAGACACTTTTTTCATTAAACTACGAACCCAAGTTCAATTCATAACCAGATTCTCATGGTATTATTCTAAATAAAATTGATATGGACTTCCGTGTATAAAATTCTTTCTTAATATTATTCAGATGCATCGTAAAAAAATACAGAATATTTCTGACAATGGAAATGCTATTAACTATCCGTACGCTATGGATAATCATATTGAAAGAAACTAGCCTTAAATAAAAAAAATCAATATAATTCTACTCTAACGTGGACCAGTAACGATTAAGTTTTATCGAAACGATGCGATAGTGACTTAAGTTGCTATCTGATTTTTCAACCCAGATTAGAACGCTTAAAGCGAAAATTCCAGATTTCGGCTGAAAGAAAAAAAAATAATAATAATAAACTAATACGCTTGAAATACAAATTTTCTTAAATAAATTGAAAAAAAAAATGTGCGGAAAACATGTGTAAAAATTCATACTTAGAAATATATTTGGAAGACTTTAAAGCCAATTGCTTCTTTGTTGGCTAGGAACTATAGGTAGTGATCCTTGACGGATTATCTAGAGTTTCAACTATAAGAGCATATTTAGGCCATCTATAGCTCAAAATTTAAAATATAATTAGAGATACAAATTTTTTGAAAGCCAAAATTATATATATATAAGAATAAATTCTGTCTTTATTTTATTTCATTTCAAGTTGATTTTTTCTTGTAGGTATATATCTAATTAAAAATATCCACATTCTCTCACATAATATTTTCATTTTCACGAAAGGAAAATTCACAATAAAAAAAAAAAAAAAAAAAATACTAGATATTAGTATGAATTTAAACTAAATATAATATCTTTACAAATTACAGAATTTTGTTATAGGCATCGAAAAAATTTTAATTTACAAAGTTTCAGTATTATTTGAATCTTTTCTTTCCTTACTCCAATGGAAAAATTCATTATTTTCTTAATTAGCATGAATGAGGGCATATTTATCTTATTTACATTTATTCGTTCTTCTTTTTATATTTTTATAAGAACCTATTTATATCTCTTGTAATTTGTTAATGTTCTTTCTGATGAAAATATTTCTTTATTTAGAATTTATTCCTCTTTCTGAAAAGAAAGCAAAACTACAATACCTAATATATTATTAAAGATCCCCTGATATATTTTGAGAAATTCAAATATTCCTTACATATTTCTTTCAGGTATTTCTTTCTCTTTTTTTTTATTCTTAAGTAATAGCTTCAATATCTTTGTTAGAAAAAAGGGTCTTGCCCTCTAGTTTTTGATGAAGTGAATGGATGCATTGTTCTGGGAGTGAGAGACGGAAATGATTCTCTCCGTCCATGACTAATCATCCTTGAATCTTCTGCCGATTGTGGAAGCAGCTGTTTTGAAAACTATTTATTTCACAGACAGGAGTCTTTTAATGAAAATAGTACATATGTCAAGAACACTAGCTGTACAAAAAAATAATTAGTTGTATACATTAATCATAAACAATATATATCTTAACAAAATAAATTAAACAAATCTTATGTACACACATAATATATATTATATATATATATATAATAAAGATGATCTATTAAGCATTGTAGAAGCCAAGCAACAGATACAAGATCACTGAAACACCAATGACCAATAAGATTAAAAAAAAAAAAAAAAAAATCAGTGGATGAAATACACTAATGTAAAGAAACCAGATCTATTAATTAACAGCCTGCAAAACAAACGAATCAATAAAGTAACACAACAAATCTTAACTCAAAACCATAAACTTATCAAATTTAATGAAAAAACAACCCAAGAAACACAAGATAGGAAGAAGGAGGCAGGCGGCAAGACTTGTGACTTGCCTGTGGGGTTAAACTAGTTTCACGCCGGCAACACTTCCCCAGCCTGCCACGACCAGAACAGGAACCATATGGATTTAAAAAAGCAAAATTTCCAAGGAGATGAACAACAATGATACCACAAAGCAACAATGAAATTCACCGATTGATCACATTGTGTTTAACAGTATAATGAGAACATTAAATATAGTTGACAACTCAAAAAGGAAGAAACTGAAATTTTATTGGAAAAAGAAAGTTAGCATAGTAATACAAAGCAAATGCAACAAGCCTTCTACTTTATATATATATATATATATAATTATATATATATATATATATATATATATATATATATATATATATATATATATATATATATATATATATAATTATCATATGTTTTATTTCATTATCAGTGTTTTTTCTAAACTTCAGTAATTAAAAGAAAACATATTTGTATGTTAAATTAAAATTACTTTCGAGTATTTTGTATGAAACCCTTTACTTTTTTTTTTGTAATTTTAAGAGTTTTTTTCAATGAATTATATTTAACAGCAATTCATATTTAAAAAATTCATTAAATTAATGGAAAACAAATTTCAATATTCAGTTACTTTTAATTACAAAATATTTAATACCACATATTTACATATATGTACCAGAACATAATTCTTTAAACGCACAACTGTTTACATGTGAATATAATTATTTGGCTTGAAACATTTCCTGAAAATTTACACAATTTCTTCCGAAATTTCAACATTATATCTTAAATATTATGGAAATAACACTTTATTAAAAAAAAAAAAAAAAAAATGTATCAAAATGAGAATTTATTATAATTTCATGATGACATTTTTATACAAATATGACGAAAAATTGTAATTATATACAATAAAAACTATTTAAGATTTATCATTTAATGTACGTTGAAACTTTTCTTCGTAAATGCATGTAAAAAAAAAAAAATGATTTACATATATATACATATATATATATATGTAATTTATATGAAGGTAATTTAGGAAAACACGATGAAAACAAAATGTTGAAATTTCGCCAGAGGTATTTAAACAACAACATCACGTAAAAAGGGAGTTCTTAAATTATTAATATAAATAAACGTAATGATAGTTTACAAGAAAAAAAAAACAGTAGAACAATAAAATAAATAAATAAAATATATTTTAGGGAGAAAATTTGCAGAAATATATAAGATTTAACATTAAAATATTTAATATACTAAATATATTTTAATATTGTAAAAATGTTTGTTGTGTGGTAATGCATTTATACTTATCTGCTTTAGTATAGCATAAAGTTCTATATTTCTCACTATTTAAATATAATTATAGTTATTGATATCGAAGTCATTTGTTCTTTTATCATTAATCATTATGTTAATGATATATCTGTTTAATCATATCGTCTCTTACATTAATATTATTGCGCTTAATACATTTAAATCAAACTTTCTTTGCGTATATTGCTTAACTTAATATGCAAATGGATGTTTTATTATATTATTTTTTTTTCGCTTCGAATGTCCTATTTAATTCAGTATCGAAATCTTTGGGTTATTGCGCAATGAAGTTGTTTTTATATGATCTTATATATCACTGTCTCAGAAACAACTGATTATTAAAAATAGTGCTCCTGAAATTGTATCGTCTGGCTTCAAAACCCGGACAACCCCTTAAATTTGGAAAATGGGATTTTTCAGTTTTTTTTTTCAGTTCTAAGTAAACGTTTTCACCATCTAGAAACAAGAAAAACCATGGCAAAACTGATCCATCCGTGTGTTACTTGCGTTTGAAACTTACGATGTGCTGCAATATCGGTCAACTCCTAAGACTGGTGAGTATCAGAAATTGTCATCTCCATCTCTATGAGATTGCGATTCTGCTCTACCAGAGTAAAGCAGAACACTTGTTGATTAGGTTAGTGTTATCGTGTTTTCTTTCGCCTGTGACTGCTCTTTCTTGATGTGCATAAACTTTCTAAAAACAGAATTTCGTGTCTTCTTCCACAACGGAGAAGTTTGTAGAAGGAGTATATTCTAATCAATCAAGGTAGAAAAAAAGTGACACTACGACGAGGAAAAGGAGCGAAGTCAAAGTTCAAAGGTTATGTACAATCACACTGTAATAACATAATATTAATTGATAACATAATTGCATGTTAGTTAGTACATTATTATTAATTAATCAAATGTTATTAATTATGATGAACCAGCAGCTTATAGTGATGTGTTTATGTAAGTTTGTTTGCGATTTGAATGATTTCCTTTGTATTAAAGAATACCTCGTAATCAATGAATTTGGAACTGTTTGTGATACATTTTCATAATTTTCTAGATTTATTTTTTGCTATGGATATCAGATCTTTTTTTTTTTTTTTTTAAATCAGTTACTATAATAATAATAATAATAATAATAATAATAATAACATTATCATTTATCACTTTTTAATCAGATAAAAGAAATTAGTTATTTATAAATACAATTTAATTTTTTAAAAACATGTGCATTTCAACCCCCGATATTCACATTAAATTTAACTAAAATTAAATTATGTTTTGTTGCAAGATCGGCCAACTCGAAAAGAAGTTGCATAGGTTACCAAATACAAAATAAAAATTTGAATGATGCCCTCCTATCACGTGACCGACCACGTTATTTCGAGTTTTCAAATATACTGCTCTAACAATTATAAAATTAAAGATTTTTGGTTTCTATCTAATTTTGGTTATGTGTGTTATAGAATGAACTTTTTCTCAAAATTTTATTTTTTTTTGGAAATTTCCAATTTTGCATTTAGACAACACAATTGTCCTTAATAAAGATATAGCAGTCTATTCGCAAATTTCAAAGATATTTTGCAGCTTTTATTTATTTGTATTTATTTATTTATTTATTTATTTTTCATCTTTTGTTTTGCAGAATGCTTCATTTCCATATGTGATCATTTTCAATACGTTGTTAATTCAAGTCTTCCTTCATGGTGTTTGAGTTTGATCATTATAATGATGAATAATTATACACCGGGAGAGCCAAAAGTTCATTAAAACTTTAAAAATATATAAAATAGGAAGGATTAATTATAAATATAAGTGCATTTTGCAATAAAAAGATCAAAAAGAAGTCAGATTTTGTTTCGAAAAAAAAAAAAAAAGTGGTTGTGAAATTATTTGAAATTACTTGTGTGCCGTTCACCCCCTTCAACATTGGTCGAGCTCAAAAGTTCTAATTGTCATGAAATTTCTGTAATTCATTTCGACATATTCCATTCCGCTGTAACGGGTGTTGTCGTATAATGTGCTGGTGATCATGATAACACTTTCTATTAGACAAAGAATTGAATGGAATGGTCTATTTCGCTCTTCATCGTGTTTCGGGTAGTCGGCGCCTTCCATGAACCTTTTTAAACATTTTTTGCTTCTAAACAAAATCCGACTTTTTTCCCCATTTCTTGCAAACCTCAGATTTTTATATACATACAAATCATCTTCAAGTTTATAATTTAAAGAATATTTACAAACGGAATAAAACAACTTTTTTTTACTAACATTGTACAACAAATTTGAAATTTTTTTCATTTCTTTAATTTAAACTTCTCGATTCTGTATAAATAAAATGTATTTGATTCTTATGTGAAAACCAAAATAACACTTACTGTTTTTATAGGAAACATACTTCTCATACATATACAAATTGATAACAGTGGAATTTATCAGAGACTTGATTATAGAAAGCATTAACACTAATATACATATATATATATATATTGTCATTTCCTCTTGTAGGCATTTTTTTATATGTCCGTGATGACAGACCAGCAAATTTCAGCTTGCATACGCTTGCATCTCATCGTTCATTGAAATATTTGTCTATGATCATCATTAAATGCGCCACAGTTTTGAAGAAAGAAACCCCGATGTGAGCCCAGAAAGAGCATTTTAATCACATATTACAGATTATAATAAGAAACCATTTCATATTACCAGAATCTTTCTAATATGGATAATGGTATAATAGAGCATGATACAATGGAAAAATAGAGAATGATAAACAAAAAACAATTACAAATTCGTAATTTTAAGAAAAATATATACAAGAATCAAATACTTTCACCTATATGATATTTTTCTTGTTGTACATTGTAACAATAACTTAAGGATAAATCATGCATCATATTAAATAAATTTAAATACTTTTGATTGCATTCACACATAACTTCGAATCGTGTAAAACTTAATAGATTTTGCAACATCGGGTTTTTATCTTTTTAGTTAGGGTACGATACATCTAAATGGACTAAAATTGCACAGACAGGTTTGAGACGCAAATGGTACCGGTATTAGAGAATAACAGGTGCATGGAATAACTACACAAATATTTGAAAAGTTATACGTAAAATATAAGAGAGTTAAGTTGTAACTTCTATATTCAGCAGTTTTCAGTTTTTCTTATACCCCTTTCCTAGTTCATTTGAAATAATTGATTTCCTGACCTTATAAAAGTGTCTTAAAGTAACTATTTATAAAGTGTAATAAAAACATCTTTTCAACGTTATAAATTTAATAGTTTTTTTTTTTTTTTTATTTTTTTTTTTTATTAATCATCTAAGACTAGCTAATCAAATATCCAATGTTAGAGTTTTTATTGAAAATTTTCTTTGACTTTTGTGATAATGATCAACATGCAAATAAAAGTTATTGTACTTAATCTTAATAATTATCCTATTTTACACCAATTGGAAAATTATTATTGCAAAATTATTTAAAGTAAGTGTGTGTGAATATACAACATATATAAGAATATAGTATTTGCAGAATTCGCAGAAATATTTTAAACAGACAAATGACAATTTAGTCGATTACTAACTTATATGGATATTTATTTTTAAAAAAAGAATGCTTGAAAATGAAATAAATAAATAATTTTAATTTTACTGTTAAATTTGTGATGAAGTTATTAATGAGAAGAAAAAATTTTATTAAATATCAAAAATATTACATATATATTTTAAAAAGAAAAGAATAAAAAAATAATATTAAAGTTGTTAAAAAAAATGAAGATGAAAATTAAATGTTGAAAATTCGCCAGGGATATCTCAGTAGTGAAATCACGTAAAAAAATTCTTTATCGATAAATAAAAATAAAAACTAGTATGTTGTGGCCACCACAAGACTTTCTTCTATATTTTCCTATACATATTCAATCAGTAACAATATTTAAAAAAAAAAAAAAAATACGATTTTTTTTTCTAAGTTTTTTTTTTTTTTGTTAAAAGTAAAAAAAATCGATAACTTTGTTTTAAATTATCACAGATTTATGGTTCAACCATTCGTTTTAAAGGTATTGACGAGATCTTTCGAATGATACCCATCTTCAAAATTCAACCCCCCTGGGGGGGTACTTCCCTCCCAGGGGGGGAACCGATGCCCCCCATGCACAATTTTTTTTCCTTGTTAACTACTACTATTATCAATAATTCATATTAATTTTACAATCACAAGTTTAAAATAACTCTCATTATGCCCATTTATACGGAATTTTGTCCTATAAAATGCGATCACAGCGCCACCTGTTGAGCTATTGATCCCCAAATCTAATGGGCACCAGTTCATCTCAGGGTGCAACTAAATACCAAGTTTGGTTAAATTTCATTCATTGGTTCGTGAGATACAGCGTCCACAAAAAAATGATACAGACACACAGACAGACAGACACACAGACAGACAGACAGACAGACAGACACACAGACAGACATTTTTTAAAAACTATCAATTCGTGTTCAGGACATCCCAAAACGTGTAGATCCGTCAAAAAACGGAGGTCGAAAATTTTCGCGAATCCAATACTTTCTCTATATTACATATAGAAGAAAGTAATAATAATAATAATGATAATTTAGAAGAAAATAATAGCAAAACCAAGCAAAAAAGAAAAAAAAAGTTTGTTTTTTTCCTTGTGGTAGAAAATTTGCAAAATATATAAAAAGTAAAATGACAATATTTAATAGAAAAGTAAATTATTTAATATAATAAATATATTTTAATATTATTATATGTCAGCAAACATATAAATAGCATAGGGAAAATAATGTGAAAGGTTAATATATATATATATATGTAAATTTATAGTTTTAATCATATGTTTAGCAAAGCGGCATTTGCGCTTGTTTTCTACAGTTCTTTATAATTTTAAATCCTCTTTTTTTAACCCCCCCCCCTGTTTTTTCCTTGGTTATCTTTAGTTCCTGGGTCTTTATTATTATTTGTTTTTTCCTTCGGTGCGCTGGCTGGCTTAAGTCATGATTTTTAATTACCATTTCTAAGGAATGGAATTTTGTGTTCTATAATTATTAAAAAATCATATACTTGCCTTTCAGGATTATTATATTTTAAATTAAATTTAAATCTTTAAATAAACTCAAAGCATGTGGCCCGTTGCGTACCCGAATAAGGGACTCTCAGTCTGTGTTTAGCATGAGAATTGCTCGGTTAAAATTTTACCTAGCTATATATGTTAGAGATTATAAATAAATAACAAATCTGGTGTGAAATAACAACACGACTTCCATTACCTAATATTACGCGTATTATATGCATTTTCTTTTTAAAGATAATAAGATCAGAAGCCATACAATTAACCTAACGAAGTAGAAACCTAAAAATTTTCCGGTATGAGAAACTTAATACACTTCTAAAGACATATAAAACAAAGTTTGTGCATAGTGAGTTAAAAAATAAGAAAAAACATGATACATATATTTTTTGAAACACCAGTTTTCGAGATCTAAACGTAACCTACCAAAGCAGGATGACTATTAATTTTCCTGTAATAAACACGTTTTACATGAAAAAGGATATCTAAAATTGATTTATGAAACAATTAAAAAAAAAAAAAAAAAGCTTTATAGCCGTTTTTGATATACCAAATTTCACAAAAACTTGGCATACTCCATTATTGCCCGGAAACAATAATTACATACAAAAGGATAATTAAAAGGGAGTTAATATGACGAGTTTGAAAAAAAAATCCGTACAGTCGTTTATAAAGGAACGTACTTGCGAGACCAGAAATTGAGCTGTTTATACAGAACGCCTATCAATTTTCCTGAAATAGCCAACTATATCATTCGGAAGGACATCTAATAGAGTGTTTAGACAGACAATTTGAAGAAAATCGTTAGAGCTTTTTTTGAGATACAGGCATACAGTCCCACTTCCAGTTTACGTTGACCCACTTTCAGTTTTCCAATTTTCACCAAAATTTGGAAAATTCACCTGTACATTAGACTTGTATAAATTCTTAAGCCATAAGATTACCCACATACATACACACATACATGCACACACACTGACCAATTGCCCAAAACTAACATTTTTGTACTTAGGAGGCCTTAAAACGTGTATATAAGGTGAAAACTATATACAGAATTTTTGGAATGAGCACGGTACTTTTATTACTTTACAGTAGTAGGGTAATGGAAGTAAAAAAACTGTTTAAAATATTATTTGTGTGGTTGTTGTAGCTGTAAGAGTTGTCTTTTCGCTGGAAGTGAACAAATTCAAGAATAGATAAACTTGCAATTACCTGCAAATGTTGAGATACTGTGATTTTTTTTTTTCCATCGGTGTTTATTCCATGTGTATATATCCGTAATATTTTCTTTCTTTGGTTAGTTTTTACTAACTTCTTATAAGTATTTACGTTTGTGTATATTTTTGTGTAGTTTTACAACTTTTTCCTTTGTATATATATATATATACATTATTTTGTGTTCAGAACTGCGATGGTTTAATTCTTATTTTCTTCCTTGGTAAGATGTAAAATGGAAGCTACTTTTCTTTTTGCTAGTAGCTCTTGAAACATCTTACTGTTTACGACCTGCGTCAAGGGACTGTCTGGATGATGACCTAAATGTTTTTGGGGATAATTGATATTTCGATATGGCCACATTTTTAGGTTTTATGACTGCTTTAAATTTCATTATATATATATATATATATGTATGTATGTATGTATGTATGTGTGTGTGTACCAGGCGATAATAAATGTGTCATACATTTTTAATTTAAATAATACAAAAGTAATTTGAGATAAAATTTCGCTGCTTGTTGCATTGTTCTAAGAGTCCATAAATTAAGGCCATTGGAAATACATACAAAATAACGGAAACCGTGTTTAGGAAAGTGCGGCGCATTATTCAATGCGCATTTTAATAAAACTAAATGAGGTCGATCCAATAATTCAAACCAATTCTTTACATTGATTTCTACTAGTTTCGATACAATCATTAAAACACATCTGACGTATTTATTGGAAATTCTCGAAATATCTCGTAAGTCTTTGCTGGTCATCAGAAGCAGCTACTTTTAGCGAACAGAAATATTCTTGATAGCCGTAATTAAAACGCGTACACCTCTGATTCCTTATAGCCGTAGAAAACGTACTGATATTGGAAAGAACCTCAATAAATCCATCATTCGTTCTATTTAGCCTCTGATTGCTAGGTAATACGGACTTGTGTAGAGGTTATATTTACCTTCCATAAACGGCTGTTACTGAGGCACACTAAATGTGTGTGTGTGTTTTACTCAATTTTAAAATATTGTATAAATTTTGTTATTAATAAATTATTCCGTTAATAATCCGTAATGAAATGAACAATGAAATTTGGTTCATTACGAAACTGATATGTTATAATATATGAGGAATCTATTAATGAACGTTCAAAACTGTGATATTTAGTTTACATTTTTTAATAAATAATTTATTAAATAGCCAGTTAGAACCTGCGTTACTCATCTGAAGAAAAATTATTCATAATCATCTCTATAGCAGTATATTATACCCCATTTTATCGGCGATTGTGTCATTAAAATCTAACGGTTAGAAATGGATACATTTTTTGTCGGCAGTTTTCTTTGAATAAAATCTGTCACCTATAAAAACATTTCAGTTCCATTTTTTTTTTTTTTTTTTTTTTTTTTTTTTTTTTGTCTGTTTAAAAAGATTGTATATATTCTTAGTTGATTACATTGCTAATTTGTGTGAAAGAATATTCTGAATAATTATTTACTTCAAGGGAAAAAAAAACTTTAAAGTCTTATTTCATGTTTTATTCAAATTATATTTTTGTGATAATTACATTTTTCACAAATCTTGAATCTTACAAACAATTATTTTTAATTTTGGCAGAAAAGAAAATCCTTATTTTAGGATAAATGGAATAATTTGTGAGTATTAATAGCATTTACTAAAGTATTTAATAAAAATAATGCAAAGCGAAATGGAACGTAAACAAAAACACATTTTACTGAAACTGTCTAAAACAGTTTACTTTTATTGGAAGTATGTAGAAGTAAGACATTCAAAATCCGCAATATTTTAACACTGTACAAAATATTTAGTATATAACTTATTCAACAATCTTATATAATATTATCATTCTTCATAGTATATATTAAATGTTGAATACTTATAGAATTTTCTTTGAAATGAAATTAAGCTTTATTTAAATATTAAAATTATTCTTAAATAAGAAATATTAAACATACTTAACTTTTAAAATAGAAGATTTTCTTATGTATGTGGCAATGATTTCAATAAATGAACAGAGTTCTAAGCTACTTTTTGTTTTTACTAGTAACATTTTATTGTATCTAACCACCGTTGAGGGTTTCAAATGATGCCGTTTGGGTTTATTTATAATTTTCTGTCTGTTTTCATCTGTAACTATTTTTCTTGCATTAATTTAAAATTTTTACAATATATATATATATATATAATACATATTCTCGAATTTTTGTCCCGATAATTAATTTAAATTACTTTTAAACAAGAAATGGACTTTCTAGTATCTTATTCGAATATCCATTTAGCATTCATCTTTCTAAAATAAATATTTTCTAACTATGTTTCTAAATTATCAAACATTTAATTTATCGCACTATCTAAAAAGTAATAATAATCTTTTAGAAGATGAGAATTTTTTCATATATATACATCAAAATTTTCAATATGGACTGGTGTTTTTTTTTTTTTTTTTTTTTTTTTTTTTCCATTTCATTTTTTTGTTGTTGTTCTTATAAGCATATACAATTACAAAAGAAGTAAAAACTTAATCCAAATTGATTATTGATTATCTTAAAATAGCTTTAATTAATATCTCTTTAATACAGTGTTGAAAATTATTTCGCATTCTCGGAATTTTTGTATGTACTGGCTTTGATAAATATTTTTTGTTAAAAAAATATGAATAATTTCGGAAACAATATGCAAATTATTATGTATAATTGAGAAAATTAATTCTTATTAAGAAAATAACGCAAGCTTCATTTATTTTGATGAATGGAACATCTGAAATCGATGTAGTTTTTTAAATAAATAAAAACATTTTCATTTGGTGGAACTTTTTGTGTAAATTAATTATATGTGTTTTAATGAAATGAAAATTTAAGAAATAAAATATATATTCAACGTAATTATTAAATTGTTGTTTTAACAAAATAAATTAAAACATTTATACTTTGTTCTGAATAGTTATGTAACTTTTGTGACTTGATTAAAATAGATACATATAATAGTTTTAATATATATATATATATATATATATATATATATATATATATATATATATATATTATTTCTTTATTTTTTTAACTTAAATTTTCCTCACATTCATAATAATTTAATTTTACATTTATCAACAAAATTATTTTTTTTTTACTTTTCATTTTATCGACAAGTTTATCATGAAACAAATCTAACTTTAAAGATGGAAAAAATGAAAATGAACTTATATGATTTATGAATATTTTTCCATATTTTGGATACATTTAATTATTTGATTAGAGGACTATTTTCAAAGTTTAACATTCGCTTTATGTTTCAAATTACAATTGATAAAAATATTTCATGCAACTACTATTTCATTATTTATGCCATGCGTTTTTTAACATGAATATGTATATATATAAACATTATAAAATAAAATGTTTTACATTGTATAAAAAAAATAACGCAAATAATAATAATAATAATAATAATGATACTGGGTGTAGTAGTAAGTTTTAAAACATGTTTCAAAATGATAACTTGGTAATTCAGGGCTGATAATAACATCTTTATTTATCAAAGTAATATTTATTATTATCTAACACTTTCCTCTAAGGGTTGGTTAATTGACGGATGGTTCGATGTGGTTTAACGCAAAAAAATCGTCTAACTGATTTTCTACTTCGTCCACTGCAGATGAGGTACTGCTTATCGACTGAAACAATAATAGTTCGAAGGGTCTGTTTTGATGATATACCCTGGGTGTTCCAAAAATATCAAACTAAGCTATAATAAAAACCCTTGATAAGTTTTGCATCAGGAGGCCTGCGTTATCAAGGAGCAATCTCACGGGGCATAGACATTTCCAGTAAATACAAGTTTTTGTACGATTTCCTCATTCAGTCGACGGAATTGTTGCTTGTATTGTTCAACAGTTACACTTTTTTTTAGATATCGATAGTTTGTAATGGAGTGTACCCATCATATCCCAACACATACTTAAGATATGTTTATTGCTGTAATTGGCTACTTTTTGCATTCATATCATGAAAAACGGCAGTTTTTCTAGTGACGCAAGCGCAAAAACAAACGAACGCCACGACACTCAGCGGAAACGGAAAAACGAACGAAAACTGCGACACTTATATATACAGGAATTTTAAGATCAAACAAACCGCTGAAAGCCGACACTTAATATCTCAGGAAATATGGGAGATTATGTTCTGATATTTTCAAAATAGACTTTCACCTTCTGTCTGATCCTACCCTGAAATCGATACACTTCTGCGTGCAATACATTTCGAGATATGAATTGGCTCATTTAAGTTATAAATGGACGGACTAATGTGTAAGAATTTTTTCTCGAATATGGCTCAAACGAATTTAGTTTAATTTATATATGATATTAATCGCTTTTATCTGATGTGCCTGACATCTCCCTTTTCCCTAGGAAAACTCTTGTTTTTTTTATAACTCAGTTTAAAAATCGAACTATTTTTTACTCCGAAAATACCGTGATGCGGTAGTTTCACGGACGAATTTCTTTTCTTCCATCTGAAATACTGAATATCAAATAATCGTTTTGGCTCCATCTATCGGAAAGCGTCTAAAATAAACACACACACAAACAAAAAAAAAAAAAAAAAAAAAAAAAAAAAAAATTCTTTTTTTAATATATATATTAAATGAGTTATTTATTTAGGTACTTGTATTTTATATGACATTTGTTTATCAAAAATATTCTTTGTATTTACATTGTTTTCATGCTGATACGTTGTTAACTTTCAAAATTGGTTCTATTTTAAAAGGTGATTGCAACAACAAAAAATTTTTCCTTTATTTTCATAAAAATGACAAATAATATGATAATCATATGCAAATATTTGTAATTTTTTCAAAATTAGGTGATAAATCACTTAAACTACGGATTGAAAAAATTCTTAAAACAGAATTTGAAAATAATTAATTTGCTCATTAAGTTTCTAGTATATATAATATATAAATTACAAAATGTTAAGCTATATTAAAATTTTGAATAGATTAAGATTTTTTTTTAATTAAATTCATAACAAACTATACTACTTAAATATTTACCAGTATAAAATTTTCACTTTTTAAAGATTTTTCTATTATTATTTATTTTTCTCTTTTAAATCAAATCTATACCTAAAAAATTATAATAAGAAATAAATATAAATAAGAAATTTTTGTCATTTTTATATATGCCTTTGAAATGTTGCATGTGTCCATCTTTTTTATCACTTTTTATAAAATTTTGAAATTTTATTTAGTTTGTTATTTTGTTCGAGTATGACCTATAAAACAACACTTTTAATACAGTGTTATAACTCATTACCATGCTCCTTTAATTTTACGTTTTGATCATTAACCCCTAAAAAGTAATGATATCAATACAAAAAACGCTTAACGGGTTAAAAGTTTGTGACGCAGCACTGTACTTTATGGCTCTAAGAATTAGAAATACGGGTCTTAAAAATAATGATATCAAATTTTCAGTGACGCTTTGATATTAATTAAATTATACATAGATTTTCTTATTTGAATTTGCTTTTTCCTTTTATTTATATTTACAGTGTAAACGTTATTTTCAACATAAAATAATATATAGCATTTACTCATTGATACCTTTCCATTCACATCTCTTATACTATGAAAGCATGTGTTTTAAAAGAAATTATATGAAATTCCAGTAACGCAGTGGTGTTACATTAAGTGATTTGTTTTTAAATTTCTCTGCAATTATTTTGTTTTGCATATTAAAGTATATGTGCACATTGAAATACTGCTTTTAATTTTCAAATACGCTGTCAAATATATCACTTTCATTAAGCTTATATTATGTACTGAAATATATTTATTTCAATGAATTAATCTATCTTTTGCGTCACGCCATCCAAAACTGTAAGTAAAATATATGGAAATGTTTACTTTGTGTCATTTCATCCAAATAAATTGAAAATGCATGCAAATAGATATCGTGATGCAAAGAAAAAAACTGTGAAATTGTTTTCAGTTTTGGATGGCGTGGCGCAAAAGATAGAATAATTCATTGAAATAAATATATTTCAGTACATAATATAAGCTTAATGAAAGTGATATATTTGACAGCGTATTTGAAAATTAAAAGCAGTATTTCAATGTGCACATATACTTTAATATGCAAAACAAAATAATTGCAGAGAAATTTAAAAACAAATCACTTAATGTAACACCACTGCGTTACTGGAATTTCATATAATTTCTTTTAAAACACATGCTTTCATAGTATAAGAGATGTGAATGGAAAGGTATCAATGAGTAAATGCTATATATTATTTTATGTTGAAAATAACGTTTACACTGTAAATATAAATAAAAGGAAAAAGCAAATTCCAATAAGAAAATCTATGTATAATTTAATTAATATCAAAGCGTCACTGAAAATTTGATATCATTATTTTTAAGACCCGTATTTCTAATTCTTATAGCCATAAAGTACAGTGCTGCGTCACAAACTTTTAACCCGTTAAGGGTTTTTTGTATTGATTTATTATTCACCGAGATTCACCTAATGATTTTTACGTTTATGATAAAATACATCCTTTTTTCATCCCTTACGAATTTCTACAAGAAAGATATTCTCCTGCTCTGACAGTTTAGCATATGCATGCGTCTCAAGAAACACTCATTGTTGTTCTCAAAACTTTTTGCACGTGTCTACCATACTGATATAAACGATTAAAAAGTCATTGTTTTGAATACTTCTAATTGTTCGACAAGTTCTTTTTGCATTTGATTTGCATCTTCATCGAAAGTGCTTACAAATCCGCATGATAGCGCTAAGCCTTATGCCGATATGTTTTCAATCGGTAACATCAAATTCACCAACAATTAAACGTCAAAATCAAAATTCGCCGGTACTTTTCAATTTTATATGTTACCTGAGAGTAGAACAGATTGTTTTTTCAGTATTTTGCTTTGGACAAATTCGTAATGAATACAGTGACAAATAAATAGATTATGGTATGACATCTATCACCTTTGAAAGGTAAACTTTACTTTCGCTCTTCTTGAAATTTCTTCGTTGGTTCTATAACTACGAACAAGTTTCTACCTCATGGCATAAGCACAGTGTACCGATTAGTTCACTATTTTGCAGTACAAGTCACATAAATTTAGCTTTAAAACTTCTTACTACACATAATATTTTAAAAGGTTATTCGAAAAAATGCATAAGTATAAATTTAAATTTTACTAAATTTTTTACCTTGAATATTTATATATATTTTTTTTTGGAACATGCATACAATGATTATACAAATATATTTAAATGGTGAAAATGGTAAGAGTTCAGTAAGAGTTAAAAACATTTATTAAACAGTAGGAGTTAAAAAACATATTTTATTTCCTTAAATCTTCAGAATTTTCACTTCGTAAAAGTTTTATACTGTTTTCGAAAGAATGCATCACCAATTAGATCTATGATTAAAATATTGGGATTCACGAGGGTCAACCCAATTTTTGATCATGTCAATGTACTCATAAATGAGTACATGGGATTTTCCAATTTGGTTATATTTTTTTTCGGAGCAATTTTGACACAATTTTTCTCATTTTCGAGAAACCATTTTTTTCAGTGAGCAAGGTTAAAGCCGCTTCTTCCCACTTTGTAAGCGTAATAGAATAAGGAAATCACTTATATTGCTAATATTGTATTTTGAATAAAACATCTGTTTGGGTGTCCCTATACACAGTGTATAAACAATATAGCAATAAAAATTATACAGCTACTGTCCGCCCGCGGACAATTGATCCCTGGCTGGCAAAGTGCCAGGACGATTCCACTTACTCGCTGGGAGACACAGCAAAGGAAGAAGAAAGAGAGAGGGGGATTTTTTCTATTATTCTTGTTTCTACTGTTATGTGTAGAATCGGAACAACTTTAGTATATCCCCACAACGATATTTGGCAATTTTTTGTTGGCGATTATGGCTAAATCATAAATGATAAAATCATAATCTAAATCATAAAACATAAAATCATAAATCCGAAATAAACAACATATAGGCTGCCATATTATATCGCAAACAGTCCAGAAAGTCCTTCGTTATCGTTCAAAACGGCGCTAAAGTAAAATAGCCAAATTCAGCTGTGGGATATACTAAAGTTATACCAATGGATCATACATCTGGTACAAGTTTTCGGATTAAACCTCTCCGGAGTGAATCGAAGCGTATTGTACATAATGTCATTAAGTTTTGCGATAAAGATGCTTTAGAAGGAGAAGTTATTGTTTGAAGAATTTTAATTATTTCTTCAAGAATTTTGATAATAAATATCAAAATGAAAGTAAGTGTCAAATACTTAAAGCAACATCCAATTTTAAATAGTGCCCTTTTAAATAGTTTGTTCGTCTGGTGCAACTTGCACATTAGTCCAGTGAGGTACAACTTTCACATTACTCCCTTTAGGTACAACTTGCACATTAGTCTCCTTTAAATATAGTGACCAGCGAAGCTGGCAAAGTATTCGTTGATTCACTACCTTAATTGATTTCACATTCCGTCATTTTTGACGGAGATATACTAGTTTACAAATAATAATTGACATAATTTTTTAATTAGTGTTACGCACTTTAAATGTTTCAAAATACTGACAAAGCTTTATTTTTTATTTTAAATGAGTAATATTTATATTAAAATCTAAAACTATCCCTTTATAATATTATCAGATTTTTTTTCCTTTTAATTAATCGTAAAATATTTATATAACCAGATACTCAAGAATCAGTTCAAAGAAGGAAAAGAAATGCAATGAGTGAGTTTATAGCTTTTTCATACCCATAAACAAACACACCCCTAGGTACTACGGACATTCCTATTTTATAAATGGACCAGACTTTTTCACCCATGCGTAGATGACGCCAGGGATCATCCTTCTGCGGTTTATCAGTACTTATATGCAAAGCTGAAACGTGTCGCCAATTTGCAAGTCAATCGAATGACTTTTGCGGCCGCGGTTGCGGTACATACAAATTCTTCCCTTAGGCCGTAATGATAAAAAAAAAAATTTGGCGTGTCCCTGTACACGAACTACAAATGGAATGCACACCCAAAACTACACAGCTAATTTCGTGGGGATCATGAACATGTGTAGAACGATCGTAGAGATTGAAGCGGTAAGAACCATATTTGAATAACAAGATTTTGAAGAACATGGTTGAGGGGAGTAATTACGTAGACTTTTAATAAGTAAATCTTTTCCATCTTTATCTTCCGATAATATTTGGACTCAAGCCGTGTTAGTATGCGTATGTGAATAGTAAGTGTAAAAAATCTGATGTGGGCACCACATGACTTCCTTATACACTTTTAGAAATATACATAATGTTAAAAAACATTGTCACTGGAGCCGAAACATTTGGCTAAAAATATTTTAAAAAAATGCATGCATACGTAAAAAAATAAAAAATAAAATTGTGCCTTGAGGGGACTCATGTCAAAGTTGTGCCTTGGGTTGGACTCATGTCAAAGTTGTGCCTTGGGGGAGGGACTCATGACAAAGTTGTGCCTTGGGGTGACTCATGTCAAAGTTGTACCTTGGGGGGGGGACTCATGTCAAAGTTGTACCTTGGGGGGGACTCATGTCAAAGTTGTGCCTTGGGGGACTCATGTCAAAGTTGTACCTTGGGGGGGGGACTCATGTCAAAGCTGTGTCTTGGGGGGGACTCATGTCAAAGTTGTACCTTGGGGAGGGGACTCATGTCAAAGTTGTGCCTTGGGGGGACTCATGTCAAAGCTGTGCCTTGGGGGGACTCATGTCAAAGTTGTACCTTGGGGGGACTCATGTCAAAGTCGTGCCTTGGGGAGGGGACTCATGTCAAAGTTGTGCCTTGGGGGGGACTAATGTCAAAGTTGTGTCTTAGGGGGGGGGACTCATGTCAAAGTTGTGCCTTGGGGGAACTCATGTCAAAGTTGTGGCTTGGGGGGACTCATGTCAAAGTTATGCCTTGGGGGGACTCATGTCAAAGTTGTGCCTTGGGGGGGACTCATGTCAAAGTTCTACCTTGGGGGGGACTCATGTCAAAGTTGTGCCTTGGGGGGACTCATGTCAAAGTTGTACCTTGGGGGGGACTCATGTCAATGTTGTGCCTTGGGGGGGACTCATGTCAAAGTTGTACCTTGGGGAGGGGACTCATGTCAAAGTTGTACCTTGGGGAGGGGACTCATGTCAAAGTTGTGCCTTGGGGGGACTCATGTCAAAGTTGTGCCTTAGGGGGGACTCATGTCAAAGTTGTGCCTTGGGGGGGACTCATGTGAACGTGTTCTGAGCTTTTCTGAAAGTTTCAAATGTCTAGTTGGTCGAGAAGTCAGTTAAATTGCAAGATTTGTCCAAACCGTTTTTGAGCTATTACCGTTTTTTGATACATTTTGCCCATTATGAACCTAATTTTCCTAAATATCTCCAAAACGGAAAATCATATAAAGTCCAAAAAGGGAGGTGCACAACTAGATGTTATAATAAACCTATGTACCAATTCGCAACTTTCTTCGTCCAACCGTTTTTTGAGTTATGCGACATACTCACACACACACACACACAGACACACATACATACAGACGTCACGAAAAATCGTGTAAAGTCGCTTATATCTCTAAAACGAGAGCTCGTGTTAAGACGAAACTTGCAGGTGTGCAACTAGACATCATGACTGTCACACGTATAAATTGGCAACATTCAGCGATCATTCGTTTTCGAGCAATGTGAAATACAAAATCCATTTCGCAAATCGGGATTACTATACTTCCTTATACTTTGTATAAGGAAGTAAAAAGGGAAGAAAGAAATCTTCTTTGGAGAAAATGTTTCTATTTATAGGGTTGATTTGAAGTCGTTGACCGTAATATCTCTTTGATCAACCTTGAGATAAACATTTCCAAAACGTTCTACGATGTCAAGCATAATAAAAGGATGTGGTCTGTACCTCGAGAAATTACGCAATTCTTCACTATACTATATTTTCAATGGTCCCGTAAAGGTTTATCTAAGGCCGAGAGCTTGTGTAAGGAATACATCAGTACTTCAATTGGTTTTAGGGAACGTTAACCTTTTAAACTAAGGGGATAGTTGTAAAATAAACAAATTTTATCTTTTTTCATTCACATTTATGTTTAATTACGTTTACTTATTCAGTTTAAGTTTATTTATTGCTCCTTTATGTTTTATTAAATTAGTTATTTGGATTTTTATCTAGATAGATATAGATCTTTGTGTTACATTTTTTAAAATGAAAAGTGTCTGGAAATATGGATTAGCTGGTTTCCCATATTGACCGAATCGCCATCTTGGAGAATAAACTAACATCAACAACCTTCTGGTAGAAATATGTTCATGGAAATCGGATTACTAACTAATTCAGCTCTTCTACCGGAAATGATCCAGTGAAAACGCTTCACGTGCTTCCGATAAGTTGCAGCATTGTACAGGTGAGATAGTATTCCATTTTATCCGACTATTCCATATTCCGCACCGATGCCCTACATATATACGCATATGCATATTCTAATAAAATAATGTTATTGACCGTTAAGCGTAATATTTTAACTCAAAGCAGTCCATCCCAATAAGAATAAAATATTTGACTAATTTTTTATCTATGTATACATCTTGACTGAGTGAGAACACGATTTGATCATTTTTAGAAAACAGACTGTCTGTATCTATGACAAAAATTTGTGGCGGCTCTAATTCAAAAACATTTGCAAGAAATTTCATCAAAGAATACATTTATCTGCACTATAAAATAAATTGGTATCTGTGAACTAGTGCATATTGCCCAGCATGTAGAGCGGTTGTTTTGTTTTCTTCATAATTTTTGTTTTAGAAACTAATATGTATTCTAAATATTAAAGGCTACATATTATGCATTGCGTTGCCATACGTAATTCGATATGCACTCAGTTGTAATCAGCAGAGTTTTACATAACTGCTTTTTACAAATGTTCACATTTGTTCATATTTGGTACTGAATCTCTTCTCATAAATGCAGTCATACAAAAAATAGCAGAGCCTACTTGGTCATGTATCCTAATACATAATCGATACCGATTTTCATCAAGGTCCGATTATATGTAAATTGTTTGGGAATTCAATATGTTTTGAGATAGACCGCTAGTAAAACTTTTTGGATACACACTCAAATAAACAAACAAACAAACTTTTTATTAAAATAGATATTTTATTAAAATAGTCAAAACATATTCAAGACATTTCAAAACGTCAAAATGTATTAAAAACTAGAAGTCATAATTTTTTACGAAACCCTTACCAATCTTTTATTCTTGTAAGTACAAGAAAGTAAAAAATATAAAAATATTTTCCAATTTTAAAATTAAATATATATATATATACATATATATATATATATAATTTGATCTATTAAACAACGCAGAAAGTTACATATAAACCAAACATTTAGCGCAAGTAGAAAATTACTTACATTTTCAGTCGTCTTATATTTTAGTTTTCTAAAAAAATCCCAAGTACTTTTCGTTACTAGCAAACATCTATTAGGAATTTTCTTCTTTTAGATGAAACATCAAGAAAAGAAACATCTTTGATTGAAACTTTCATATCTTTTAAGACCGAGGAAAACTATCTACGTATCCTAAAAGAAGCTTAATAGTATATCCGAAAGGAGAAATTTAAGAGAGATCTGAGAGTTTTCCCTGAGAGCTTTACGATTCTTTTTCTTACATTAAATTAGGCTTTTCTGAGACTACAAATATCGCGTTTGAATTCTGGACGATTGTATGACGACGTTTATGATGATGTAAGACATATATATGGACGTTTTAGCTTTTTTTTAAATCTTATATATTGTTGTATGATAAAATTTTGAAAGAAATGTTAGATTTTGTAGGCATTTTGTGACATGTAGTTTGTCTTTTTAATTGGAAAAGTGTAGTAGATGAAAGTAGCATAGAAAGGCCATCATTTTGCGTCTAATATGGTAAAATAATAATATTATTAATAATAAATAAATAAATAAATAAATAATAATTATTATTATTATTTGTTGTTTTTGTTGTTTTTATTTATTGTTTTCGGTAACATAAATGTTTTTGAACCTTGAATGCATATGTTACATTGAAAAAGTGTTACTCCGGATATATTTCTTTAGAATTGTTATAAATTATTCAGATTAAAATTAAAACATAAGCAGTTGATAATTTTAGGTATTATATATGCTACAAATGTTTTGATTGTAGAGAGAAATATATATATATATATATATATATATATCATGCGCAGATTGAAAACAATGAAAGTTAAAAAAAAATTGTAAATGTTAAAATTTTTATTTCTTTTATTTCTAGGCAAAATTGTAACGTTTGTGTCATTGTAGTATCTCAACAGTGAATAAAATAGTACTTGTTTTAACTTAAAATTATATATATATATATATAGATAGATAGATAGATAGATAGATAGATAGAGAGAGAGAGAGAGAGAGAGATAAACTTACATGGCGAATATACATGACATTTATTTTTTTAAAACAAATTAAGAATGTATATAATTAAGCACTTTTGAATTTTAATGCATTAGGGAAAAACTCACTTAGCGACAAAACACATGTCAACAGCTGAGAGGGTTGATTTAATGAATATATTAAGTATATTTGAGAGCAATATGCTGATTATACATTACACTATTCATTATTATATGTAACTATTCATTATTACACTACACATTATTATATGTAACATTAAGATTTTTTTTAATGATTCATCTACTATAATCTGTAAAAGAAAAAGGTTTTATTTGAGTTTCGAAATGTTTTAGTAGTTTATTCATTTCATACAAACGTCTTTTATTTTATTCGAGTATTATTAAGGTTATCTTTTTTTTTTTTTTTTTTTTTTCAAAACCAAACAACTTTATAATATCTATAATATCTATAATGTATATTATTATTATTATTATTTTCAAAAATACAATTATGTAAAGCGTAACTTATATTTATGACACCTATGAAATAAATTAAAAAAAAGAAGAAGAAGAATTTTATTATTTTAATTGTAAAAATAGTCAAACAAATGATAGATTGTTACAAACAATGATAATTACATTGAAAAAAAAACTTTCAAATATATACCAAACATTACATTAATATTTTTTACACGAAGTATTAAAAAATCTAATTAAAAAGAGACACTTAGAATTTGCTAAGTATTTCCAAAAATCTGAAAAATAAGAAAAAGTTTGATTACTATAAATCATCTCAAAAAGAATAAACACACTTTAACACTATCGCAAAACTTTTGACATAAGCATTCTGAAATATGAAAAATCATTTTTCTTATTTTAATTAACCTACTTCCAACGGTTTATTTTCAGAGGAGTAATATTGATAAAGGAATTTTCGTAGAATGAGAAAACAGAAAAAACATACGGTTTATATACGGATGATTATTTTGTAAAATAGTATATTTAAAACGTATTTAACGACTGCTTTTGCACAAGTTATGGCCTCTTCGAAGGACAAAATTCAATTTAAAAGTGTAAAATCGTTTTTATTATTATTATTATTGTTGCTGTTGTTGTTGCTTTTTATTATATTTGCATTAAGATATTTTCTAAATTTCTTAATGTCATACGTAAATCCTTTGCTATAGTGTCTAAATAATACTTTCGTAATACTACGAGTTATTGAAATACAGGTTTTTAAGAAATGAAAAATAAAAATATTCCTAAAACGTGTACTTATAAATAAAATCGATTTTTTTTTTTTTTTCTTTATCTAACTTCAACCTAACATTTAATTAATATATTTTTTAAGAACATCGTGCGCACACATACACACTATAATAAATAATAATAATAATAATAATGGGAAATAAATTATTCATTGCTTTTCTCGAATATTTAGACATCTATGCTGATTCACTTTAGATGCATATGGGAAGAGAGATGACGCTGATATTTTGCAACATTTTACATTTACGAGACATCTATAGCTCAGTACATAGAGTGAACTTGACGTGTGAGATATATATTACTAAAAATTTTTATTGTTGGATTTTAGTGCATATGTGTGTTGGATTTAATGTGTTGTTTCTACTGTTGGATTTTAGGCCGAAAAATGGTGATGAAAATAGTTTATCAGGTTTCTCAGATGGCTGTATGAAAATATATTGATTTATTTTCTTTTTTCTTTTTTCTTTTTTTTTATGTTGATCTATAAGTTTGTGTCAGATAAAGTGATGCAGTAGAATGCATTAGATTTGTGAAAATTTTCGACTTTCAGTTTTCCATGACTTTAGGTACACGCTTTGAAATTGTGTCCTAAATACGATTCACCCATTTTTATAGAAATTGACTATTTATCTGTGTGTGTGAGATGTGTTAACAAAATTTTGTATATCATGAACTAATCGACGGAATTTAAGCACGATGCATAATTGGTTAAACTTTGACTTAAATTTATGCTTATTAGCTTTCAATATATATCAAACAATAGGTAGTGCTGCTATATTGTGATTAATCCGATTTAAGTACAGGCAACATCTCAACATTTGTAGTGCCTAAACGCATCAAACATGGTAATTATATTATGTAAAACTATAGTGTCTGACTTGGGAGTATATCGTCCGACAGGTCAGGCGGCTGTGTTGCAATTCCATTTCATTTCGAGCAATTGCTATGTTGCAATTAAATTTCGAGAAAACAATAGCTCAGCTTTCATTGTGTATAACGGAATTAAATTTGATATGTGCAGTGGGTAATATATAAAACAATGTTGGATTGATTTGTGTGCATATCGGACAAAAGATGGCTCTGCTTTACTACAATTAATTTCCATTTATGGAAAAGCTATATTTCAGATTCTCTTATATGTTCTATACATGCAAAAGAATATCGTTATGCATTTTATTGTTGATGTATTTTATTTTACTGAATTTATTTATTTTAGGTAGAGTCTTGGAAATATTTTACACTTAAAATTTTGAATTTATGTGCTTATTATTTAAGTGCTCACAACAACAACAAAAAAAAAAAAAAAAAAAAAAAAAAAGATTGGATCGTTGGGCTATATAATTAAATTTTTTATTGAAATTAATATATATGTATATATATATATGTTTTATAAATTCATGCATGATAAATCAGAAGAATATATTAAAAAATAATTTTCAGTTAACAATAAATTTCGCATAAAAAGAAACTTAATACTAAATATATATGACAATTTAAAAATGTATGTAGAATATTACATGTAATTACCGTAAGCAGAGCCAATCGCACGCTAAATGAGTACAGACACTTTTTTCATTAAACTACGAACCCAAGTTCAATTCATAACCAGATTCTCATGGTATTATTCTAAATAAAATTGATATGGACTTCCGTGTATAAAATTCTTTCTTAATATTATTCAGATGCATCGTAAAAAAATACAGAATATTTCTGACAATGGAAATGCTATTAACTATCCGTACGCTATGGATAATCATATTGAAAGAAACTAGCCTTAAATAAAAAAAAATCAATATAATTCTACTCTAACGTGGACCAGTAACGATTAAGTTTTATCGAAACGATGCGATAGTGACTTAAGTTGCTATCTGATTTTTCAACCCAGATTAGAACGCTTAAAGCGAAAATTCCAGATTTCGGCTGAAAGAAAAAAAAATAATAATAATAAACTAATACGCTTGAAATACAAATTTTCTTAAATAAATTGAAAAAAAAAATGTGCGGAAAACATGTGTAAAAATTCATACTTAGAAATATATTTGGAAGACTTTAAAGCCAATTGCTTCTTTGTTGGCTAGGAACTATAGGTAGTGATCCTTGACGGATTATCTAGAGTTTCAACTATAAGAGCATATTTAGGCCATCTATAGCTCAAAATTTAAAATATAATTAGAGATACAAATTTTTTGAAAGCCAAAATTATATATATATAAGAATAAATTCTGTCTTTATTTTATTTCATTTCAAGTTGATTTTTTCTTGTAGGTATACTTCTAATTAAAAATATCCACATTCTCTCACATAATATTTTCATTTTCACGAAAGGAAAATTCACAATAAAAAAAAAAAAAAAAAAATACTAGATATTAGTATGAATTTAAACTAAATATAATATCTTTACAAATTACAGAATTTTGTTATAGGCATCGAAAAAATTTTAATTTACAAAGTTTCAGTATTATTTGAATCTTTTCTTTCCTTACTCCAATGGAAAAATTCATTATTTTCTTAATTAGCATGAATGAGGGCATATTTATCTTATTTACATTTATTCGTTCTTCTTTTTATATTTTTATAAGAACCTATTTATATCTCTTGTAATTTGTTAATGTTCTTTCTGATGAAAATATTTCTTTATTTAGAATTTATTCCTCTTTCTGAAAAGAAAGCAAAACTACAATACCTAATATATTATTAAAGATCCCCTGATATATTTTGAGAAATTCAAATATTCCTTACATATTTCTTTCAGGTATTTCTTTCTCTTTTTTTTTATTCTTAAGTAATAGCTTCAATATCTTTGTTAGAAAAAAGGGTCTTGCCCTCTAGTTTTTGATGAAGTGAATGGATGCATTGTTCTGGGAGTGAGAGACGGAAATGATTCTCTCCGTCCATGACTAATCATCCTTGAATCTTCTGCCGATTGTGGAAGCAGCTGTTTTGAAAACTATTTATTTCACAGACAGGAGTCTTTTAATGAAAATAGTACATATGTCAAGAACACTAGCTGTACAAAAAAATAATTAGTTGTATACATTAATCATAAACAATATATATCTTAACAAAATAAATTAAACAAATCTTATGTACACACATAATATATATTATATATATATATATAATAAAGATGATCTATTAAGCATTGTAGAAGCCAAGCAACAGATACAAGATCACTGAAACACCAATGACCAATAAGATTAAAAAAAAAAAAAAAAAATCAGTGGATGAAATACACTAATGTAAAGAAACCAGATCTATTAATTAACAGCCTGCAAAACAAACGAATCAATAAAGTAACACAACAAATCTTAACTCAAAACCATAAACTTATCAAATTTAATGAAAAAACAACCCAAGAAACACAAGATAGGAAGAAGGAGGCAGGCGGCAAGACTTGTGACTTGCCTGTGGGGTTAAACTAGTTTCACGCCGGCAACACTCCCCCAGCCTGCCACGACCAGAACAGGAACCATATGGATTTAAAAAAGCAAAATTTCCAAGGAGATGAACAACAATGATACCACAAAGCAACAATGAAATTCACCGATTGATCACATTGTGTTTAACAGTATAATGAGAACATTAAATATAGTTGACAACTCAAAAAGGAAGAAACTGAAATTTTATTGGAAAAAGAAAGTTAGCATAGTAATACAAAGCAAATGCAACAAGCCTTCTACTTTATATATATATATATATATATAATTATATATATATATATATATATATATATATATATATATATATATATATATATATATATATATATATATATATATATATATATATATATATATATAATTATCATATGTTTTATTTCATTATCAGTGTTTTTTCTAAACTTCAGTAATTAAAAGAAAACATATTTGTATGTTAAATTAAAATTACTTTCGAGTATTTTGTATGAAACCCTTTACTTTTTTTTTTGTAATTTTAAGAGTTTTTTTCAATGAATTATATTTAACAGCAATTCATATTTAAAAAATTCATTAAATTAATGGAAAACAAATTTCAATATTCAGTTACTTTTAATTACAAAATATTTAATACCACATATTTACATATATGTACCAGAACATAATTCTTTAAACGCACAACTGTTTACATGTGAATATAATTATTTGGCTTGAAACATTTCCTGAAAATTTACACAATTTCTTCCGAAATTTCAACATTATATCTTAAATATTATGGAAATAACACTTTATTAAAAAAAAAAAAAAAAAAAAATGTATCAAAATGAGAATTTATTATAATTTCATGATGACATTTTTATACAAATATGACGAAAAATTGTAATTATATACAATAAAAACTATTTAAGATTTATCATTTAATGTACGTTGAAACTTTTCTTCGTAAATGCATGTAAAAAAAAAAAAATGATTTACATATATATACATATATATATATATGTAATTTATATGAAGGTAATTTAGGAAAACACGATGAAAACAAAATGTTGAAATTTCGCCAGAGGTATTTAAACAACAACATCACGTAAAAAGGGAGTTCTTAAATTATTAATATAAATAAACGTAATGATAGTTTACAAGAAAAAAAAAAACAGTAGAACAATAAAATAAATAAATAAAATATATTTTAGGGAGAAAATTTGCAGAAATATATAAGATTTAACATTAAAATATTTAATATACTAAATATATTTTAATATTGTAAAAATGTTTGTTGTGTGGTAATGCATTTATACTTATCTGCTTTAGTATAGCATAAAGTTCTATATTTCTCACTATTTAAATATAATTATAGTTATTGATATCGAAGTCATTTGTTCTTTTATCATTAATCATTATGTTAATGATATATCTGTTTAATCATATCGTCTCTTACATTAATATTATTGCGCTTAATACATTTAAATCAAACTTTCTTTGCGTATATTGCTTAACTTAATATGCAAATGGATGTTTTATTATATTATTTTTTTTTCGCTTCGAATGTCCTATTTAATTCAGTATCGAAATCTTTGGGTTATTGCGCAATGAAGTTGTTTTTATATGATCTTATATATCACTGTCTCAGAAACAACTGATTATTAAAAATAGTGCTCCTGAAATTGTATCGTCTGGCTTCAAAACCCGGACAACCCCTTAAATTTGGAAAATGGGATTTTTCAGTTTTTTTTTTCAGTTCTAAGTAAACGTTTTCACCATCTAGAAACAAGAAAAACCATGGCAAAACTGATCCATCCGTGTGTTACTTGCGTTTGAAACTTACGATGTGCTGCAATATCGGTCAACTCCTAAGACTGGTGAGTATCAGAAATTGTCATCTCCATCTCTATGAGATTGCGATTCTGCTCTACCAGAGTAAAGCAGAACACTTGTTGATTAGGTTAGTGTTATCGTGTTTTCTTTCGCCTGTGACTGCTCTTTCTTGATGTGCATAAACTTTCTAAAAACAGAATTTCGTGTCTTCTTCCACAACGGAGAAGTTTGTAGAAGGAGTATATTCTAATCAATCAAGGTAGAAAAAAAGTGACACTACGACGAGGAAAAGGAGCGAAGTCAAAGTTCAAAGGTTATGTACAATCACACTGTAATAACATAATATTAATTGATAACATAATTGCATGTTAGTTAGTACATTATTATTAATTAATCAAATGTTATTAATTATGATGAACCAGCAGCTTATAGTGATGTGTTTATGTAAGTTTGTTTGCGATTTGAATGATTTCCTTTGTATTAAAGAATACCTCGTAATCAATGAATTTGGAACTGTTTGTGATACATTTTCATAATTTTCTAGATTTATTTTTTGCTATGGATATCAGATCTTTTTTTTTTTTTTTTAAATCAGTTACTATAATAATAATAATAATAATAATAATAATAATAACATTATCATTTATCACTTTTTAATCAGATAAAAGAAATTAGTTATTTATAAATACAATTTAATTTTTTAAAAACATGTGCATTTCAACCCCCGATATTCACATTAAATTTAACTAAAATTAAATTATGTTTTGTTGCAAGATCGGCCAACTCGAAAAGAAGTTGCATAGGTTACCAAATACAAAATAAAAATTTGAATGATGCCCTCCTATCACGTGACCGACCACGTTATTTCGAGTTTTCAAATATACTGCTCTAACAATTATAAAATTAAAGATTTTTGGTTTCTATCTAATTTTGGTTATGTGTGTTATAGAATGAACTTTTTCTCAAAATTTTATTTTTTTTTGGAAATTTCCAATTTTGCATTTAGACAACACAATTGTCCTTAATAAAGATATAGCAGTCTATTCGCAAATTTCAAAGATATTTTGCAGCTTTTATTTATTTGTATTTATTTATTTATTTATTTATTTTTCATCTTTTGTTTTGCAGAATGCTTCATTTCCATATGTGATCATTTTCAATACGTTGTTAATTCAAGTCTTCCTTCATGGTGTTTGAGTTTGATCATTATAATGATGAATAATTATACACCGGGAGAGCCAAAAGTTCATTAAAACTTTAAAAATATATAAAATAGGAAGGATTAATTATAAATATAAGTGCATTTTGCAATAAAAAGATCAAAAAGAAGTCAGATTTTGTTTCGAAAAAAAAAAAAAAAAAAAAAAGTGGTTGTGAAATTATTTGAAATTACTTGTGTGCCGTTCACCCCCTTCAACATTGGTCGAGCTCAAAAGTTCTAATTGTCATGAAATTTCTGTAATTCATTTCGACATATTCCATTCCGCTGTAACGGGTGTTGTCGTATAATGTGCTGGTGATCATGATAACACTTTCTATTAGACAAAGAATTGAATGGAATGGTCTATTTCGCTCTTCATCGTGTTTCGGGTAGTCGGCGCCTTCCATGAACCTTTTTAAACATTTTTTGCTTCTAAACAAAATCCGACTTTTTTCCCCATTTCTTGCAAACCTCAGATTTTTATATACATACAAATCATCTTCAAGTTTATAATTTAAAGAATATTTACAAACGGAATAAAACAACTTTTTTTTACTAACATTGTACAACAAATTTGAAATTTTTTTCATTTCTTTAATTTAAACTTCTCGATTCTGTATAAATAAAATGTATTTGATTCTTATGTGAAAACCAAAATAACACTTACTGTTTTTATAGGAAACATACTTCTCATACATATACAAATTGATAACAGTGGAATTTATCAGAGACTTGATTATAGAAAGCATTAACACTAATATACATATATATATATATATTGTCATTTCCTCTTGTAGGCATTTTTTTATATGTCCGTGATGACAGACCAGCAAATTTCAGCTTGCATACGCTTGCATCTCATCGTTCATTGAAATATTTGTCTATGATCATCATTAAATGCGCCACAGTTTTGAAGAAAGAAACCCCGATGTGAGCCCAGAAAGAGCATTTTAATCACATATTACAGATTATAATAAGAAACCATTTCATATTACCAGAATCTTTCTAATATGGATAATGGTATAATAGAGCATGATACAATGGAAAAATAGAGAATGATAAACAAAAAACAATTACAAATTCGTAATTTTAAGAAAAATATATACAAGAATCAAATACTTTCACCTATATGATATTTTTCTTGTTGTACATTGTAACAATAACTTAAGGATAAATCATGCATCATATTAAATAAATTTAAATACTTTTGATTGCATTCACACATAACTTCGAATCGTGTAAAACTTAATAGATTTTGCAACATCGGGTTTTTATCTTTTTAGTTAGGGTACGATACATCTAAATGGACTAAAATTGCACAGACAGGTTTGAGACGAATTGATTTCCTGACCTTATAAAAGTGTCTTAAAGTAACTATTTATAAAGTGTAATAAAAACATCTTTTCAACGTTATAAATTTAATAGTTTTTTTTTTTTTTATTTTTTTTTTTTTATTAATCATCTAAGACTAGCTAATCAAATATCCAATGTTAGAGTTTTTATTGAAAATTTTCTTTGACTTTTGTGATAATGATCAACATGCAAATAAAAGTTATTGTACTTAATCTTAATAATTATCCTATTTTACACCAATTGGAAAATTATTATTGCAAAATTATTTAAAGTAAGTGTGTGTGAATATACAACATATATAAGAATATAGTATTTGCAGAATTCGCAGAAATATTTTAAACAGACAAATGACAATTTAGTCGATTACTAACTTATACGGATATTTATTTTTAAAAAAAGAATGCTTGAAAATGAAATAAATAAATAATTTTAATTTTACTGTTAAATTTGTGATGAAGTTCTTAATGAGAAGAAAAAATTTTATTAAATATCAAAAATATTACATATATATTTTAAAAAGAAAAGAATAAAAAAATAATATTAAAGTTGTTAAAAAAAATGAAGATGAAAATTAAATGTTGAAAATTCGCCAGGGATATCTCAGTAGTGAAATCACGTAAAAAAATTCTTTATCGATAAATAAAAATAAAAACTAGTATGTTGTGGTCACCACAAGACTTTCTTCTATATTTTCCTATACATATTCAATCAGTAACAATATTTAAAAAAAAAAAAAAAATACGATTTTTTTTTCTAAGTTTTTTTTTTTTTTGTTAAAAGTAAAAAAAATCGATAACTTTGTTTTAAATTATCACAGATTTATGGTTCAACCATTCGTTTTAAAGGTATTGACGAGATCTTTCGAATGATACCCATCTTCAAAATTCAACCCCCCTGGGGGGGTACTTCCCTCCCAGGGGGGGAACCGATGCCCCCCATGCACAAATTTTTTTCCTTGTTAACTACTACTATTATCAATAATTCATATTAATTTTACAATCACAAGTTTAAAATAACTCTCATTATGCCCATTTATACGGAATTTTGTCCTATAAAATGCGATCACAGCGCCACCTGTTGAGCTATTGATCCCCAAATCTAATGGGCACCAGTTCATCTCAGGGTGCAACTAAATACCAAGTTTGGTTAAATTTCATTCATTGGTTCGTGAGATACAGCGTCCACAAAAAAATGATACAGACACACAGACAGACAGACACACAGACAGACAGACAGACAGACAGACACACAGACAGACATTTTTTAAAAACTATCAATTCGTGTTCAGGACATCCCAAAACGTGTAGATCCGTCAAAAAACGGAGGTCGAAAATTTTCGCGAATCCAATACTTTCTCTATATTACATATAGAAGAAAGTAATAATAATAATAATGATAATTTAGAAGAAAATAATAGCAAAACCAAGCAAAAAAGAAAAAAAAAGTTTGTTTTTTTCCTTGTGGTAGAAAATTTGCAAAATATATAAAAAGTAAAATGACAATATTTAATAGAAAAGTAAATTATTTAATATAATAAATATATTTTAATATTATTATATGTCAGCAAACATATAAATAGCATAGGGAAAATAATGTGAAAGGTTAATATATATATATATATGTAAATTTATAGTTTTAATCATATGTTTAGCAAAGCGGCATTTGCGCTTGTTTTCTACAGTTCTTTATAATTTTAAATCCTCTTTTTTTAACCCCCCCCCTGTTTTTTCCTTGGTTATCTTTAGTTCCTGGGTCTTTATTATTATTTGTTTTTTCCTTCGGTGCGTTGGCTGGCTTAAGTCATGATTTTTAATTACCATTTCTAAGGAATGGAATTTTGTGTTCTATAATTATTAAAAAATCATATACTTGCCTTTCAGGATTATTATATTTTAAATTAAATTTAAATCTTTAAATAAACTCAAAGCATGTGGCCCGTTGCGTACCCGAATAAGGGACTCTCAGTCTGTGTTTAGCATGAGAATTGCTCGGTTAAAATTTTACCTAGCTATATATGTTAGAGATTATAAATAAATAACAAATCTGGTGTGAAATAACAACACGACTTCCATTACCTAATATTACGCGTATTATATGCATTTTCTTTTTAAAGATAATAAGATCAGAAGCCATACAATTAACCTAACGAAGTAGAAACCTAAAAATTTTCCGGTATGAGAAACTTAATACACTTCTAAAGACATATAAAACAAAGTTTGTGCATAGTGAGTTAAAAAATAAGAAAAAACATGATACATATATTTTTTGAAACACCAGTTTTCGAGATCTAAACGTAACCTACCAAAGCAGGATGACTATTAATTTTCCTGTAATAAACACGTTTTACATGAAAAAGGATATCTAAAATTGATTTATGAAACAATTAAAAAAAAAAAAAAAAGCTTTATAGCCGTTTTTGATATACCAAATTTCACAAAAACTTGGCATACTCCATTATTGCCCGGAAACAATAATTACATACAAAAGGATAATTAAAAGGGAGTTAATATGACGAGTTTGAAAAAAAAATCCGTACAGTCGTTTATAAAGGAACGTACTTGCGAGACCAGAAATTGAGCTGTTTATACAGAACGCCTATCAATTTTCCTGAAATAGCCAACTATATCATTCGGAAGGACATCTAATAGAGTGTTTAGACAGACAATTTGAAGAAAATCGTTAGAGCTTTTTTTGAGATACAGGCATACAGTCCCACTTCCAGTTTACGTTGACCCACTTTCAGTTTTCCAATTTTCACCAAAATTTGGAAAATTCACCTGTACATTAGACTTGTATAAATTCTTAAGCCATAAGATTACCCACATACATACACACATACATGCACACACACTGACCAATTGCCCAAAACTAACATTTTTGTACTTAGGAGGCCTTAAAACGTGTATATAAGGTGAAAACTATATACAGAATTTTTGGAATGAGCACGGTACTTTTATTACTTTACAGTAGTAGGGTAATGGAAGTAAAAAAACTGTTTAAAATATTATTTGTGTGGTTGTTGTAGCTGTAAGAGTTGTCTTTTCGCTGGAAGTGAACAAATTCAAGAATAGATAAACTTGCAATTACCTGCAAATGTTGAGATACTGTGATTTTTTTTTTCCATCGGTGTTTATTCCATGTGTATATATTCGTAATATTTTCTTTCTTTGGTTAGTTTTTACTAACTTCTTATAAGTATTTACGTTTGTGTATATTTTTGTGTAGTTTTACAACTTTTTCCTTTGTATATATATATATATACATTATTTTGTGTTCAGAACTGCGATGGTTTAATTCTTATTTTCTTCCTTGGTAAGATGTAAAATGGAAGCTACTTTTCTTTTTGCTAGTAGCTCTTGAAACATCTTACTGTTTACGACCTGCGTCAAGGGACTGTCTGGATGATGACCTAAATGTTTTTGGGGATAATTGATACTTCGATATGGCCACATTTTTAGGTTTTATGACTGCTTTAAATTTCATTATATATATATATATATATGTATGTATGTATGTATGTATGTGTGTGTGTACCAGGCGATAATAAATGTGTCATACATTTTTAATTTAAATAATACAAAAGTAATTTGAGATAAAATTTCGCTGCTTGTTGCATTGTTCTAAGAGTCCATAAATTAAGGCCATTGGAAATACATACAAAATAACGGAAACCGTGTTTAGGAAAGTGCGGCGCATTATTCAATGCGCATTTTAATAAAACTAAATGAGGTCGATCCAATAATTCAAACCAATTCTTTACATTGATTTCTACTAGTTTCGATACAATCATTAAAACACATCTGACGTATTTATTGGAAATTCTCGAAATATCTCGTAAGTCTTTGCTGGTCATCAGAAGCAGCTACTTTTAGCGAACAGAAATATTCTTGATAGCCGTAATTAAAACGCGTACACCTCTGATTCCTTATAGCCGTAGAAAACGTACTGATATTGGAAAGAACCTCAATAAATCCATCGTTCGTTCTATTTAGCCTCTGATTGCTAGGTAATACGGACTTGTGTAGAGGTTATATTTACCTTCCATAAACGGCTGTTACTGAGGCACACTAAATGTGTGTGTGTGTTTTACTCAATTTTAAAATATTGTATAAATTTTGTTATTAATAAATTATTCCGTTAATAATCCGTAATGAAATGAACAATGAAATTTGGTTCATTACGAAACTGATATGTTATAATATATGAGGAATCTATTAATGAACGTTCAAAACTGTGATATTTAGTTTACATTTTTTAATAAATAATTTATTAAATAGCCAGTTAGAACCTGCGTTACTCATCTGAAGAAAAATTATTCATAATCATCTCTATAGCAGTATATTATACCCCATTTTATCGGCGATTGTGTCATTAAAATCTAACGGTTAGAAATGGATCCATTTTTTGTCGGTAGTTTTCTTTGAATAAAATCTGTCACCTATAAAAACATTTCAGTTCCATTTTTTTTTTTTTTTTTTTTTTTTGTCTGTTTAAAAAGATTGTATATATTCTTAGTTGATTACATTGCTAATTTGTGTGAAAGAATATTCTGAATAATTATTTACTTCAAGGGAAAAAAAAACTTTAAAGTCTTATTTCATGTTTTATTCAAATTATATTTTTGTGATAATTACATTTTTCACAAATCTTGAATCTTACAAACAATTATTTTTAATTTTGGCAGAAAAGAAAATCCTTATTTTAGGATAAATGGAATAATTTGTGAGTATTAATAGCATTTACTAAAGTATTTAATAAAAATAATGCAAAGCGAAATGGAACGTAAACAAAAACACATTTTACTGAAACTGTCTAAAACAGTTTACTTTTATTGGAAGTATGTAGAAGTAAGACATTCAAAATCCGCAATATTTTAACACTGTACAAAATATTTAGTATATAACTTATTCAACAATCTTATATAATATTATCATTCTTCATAGTATATATAAAATGTTGAATACTTATAGAATTTTCTTTGAAATGAAATTAAGCTTTATTTAAATATTAAAATTATTCTTAAATAAGAAATATTAAACATACTTAACTTTTAAAATAGAAGATTTTCTTATGTATGTGGCAATGATTTCAATAAATGAACAGAGTTCTAAGCTACTTTTTGTTTTTACTAGTAACATTTTATTGTATCTAACCACCGTTGAGGGTTTCAAATGATGCCGTTTGGGTTTATTTATAATTTTCTGTCTGTTTTCATCTGTAACTATTTTTCTTGCATTAATTTAAAATTTTTACAATATATATATATATATATATAATACATATTCTCGAATTTTTGTCCCGATAATTAATTTAAATTACTTTTAAACAAGAAATGGACTTTCTAGTATCTTATTCGAATATCCATTTAGCATTCATCTTTCTAAAATAAATATTTTCTAACTATGTTTCTAAATTATCAAACATTTAATTTATCGCACTATCTAAAAAGTAATAATAATCTTTTAGAAGATGAGAATTTTTTCATATATATACATCAAAATTTTCAATATGGACTGGTGGTTTTTTTTTTTTTTTTTTTTTTTTTTTTTTTTTTCCATTTCATTTTTTTGTTGTTGTTCTTATAAGCATATACAATTACAAAAGAAGTAAAAACTTAATCCAAATTGATTATTGATTATCTTAAAATAGCTTTAATTAATATCTCTTTAATACAGTGTTGAAAATTATTTCGCATTCTCGGAATTTTTGTATGTACTGGCTTTGATAAATATTTTTTGTTAAAAAAATATGAATAATTTCGGAAACAATATGCAAATTATTATGTATAATTGAGAAAATTAATTCTTATTAAGAAAATAACGCAAGCTTCATTTATGGAACATCTGAAATCGATGTAGTTTTTTAAATAAATAAAAACATTTTCATTTGGTGGAACTTTTTGTGTAAATTAATTATATGTGTTTTAATGAAATGAAAATTTAAGAAATAAAATATATATTCAACGTAATTATTAAATTGTTGTTTTAACAAAATAAATTAAAACATTTATACTTTGTTCTGAATAGTTATGTAACTTTTGTGACTTGATTAAAATAGATACATATAATAGTTTTAATATATATATATATATATATATATATATATATATATATATATTATTTCTTTATTTTTTTAACTTAAATTTTCCTCACATTTATAATAATTTAATTTTACATTTATCAACAAAATTATTTTTTTTTTACTTTTCATTTTATCGACAAGTTTATCATGAAACAAATCTAACTTTAAAGATGGAAAAAATGAAAATGAACTTATATGATTTATGAATATTTTTCCATATTTTGGATACATTTAATTATTTGATTAGAGGACTATTTTCAAAGTTTAACATTCGCTTTATGTTTCAAATTACAATTGATAAAAATATTTCATGCAACTACTATTTCATTATTTATGCCATGCGTTTTTTAACATGAATATGTATATATATAAACATTATAAAATAAAATGTTTTACATTGTATAAAAAAAATAACGCAAATAATAATAATAATAATAATAATGATACTGGGTGTAGTAGTAAGTTTTAAAACATGTTTCAAAATGATAACTTGGTAATTCAGGGCTGATAATAACATCTTTATTTATCAAAGTAATATTTATTATTATCTAACACTTTCCTCTAAGGGTTGGTTAATTGACGGATGGTTCGATGTGTTTTAACGCAAAAAAATCGTCTAACTGATTTTCTACTTCGTCCACTGCAGATGAGGTACTGCTTATCGACTGAAACAATAATAGTTCGAAGGGTCTGTTTTGATGATATACCCTGGGTGTTCCAAAAATATCAAACTAAGCTATAATAAAAACCCTTGATAAGTTTTGCATCAGGAGGCCTGCGTTATCAAGGAGCAATCTCACGGGGCATAGACATTTCCAGTAAATACAAGTTTTTGTACGATTTCCTCATTCAGTCGACGGAATTGTTGCTTGTATTGTTCAACAGTTACACTTTTTTTTAGATATCGATAGTTTGTAATGGAGTGTACCCATCATATCCCAACACATACTTAAGATATGTTTATTGCTGTAATTGGCTACTTTTTGCATTCATATCATGAAAAACGGCAGTTTTTCTAGTGACGCAAGCGCAAAAACAAACGAACGCCACGACACTCAGCGGAAACGGAAAAACGAACGAAAACTGCGACACTTATATATACAGGAATTTTAAGATCAAACAAACCGCTGAAAGCCGACACTTAATATCTCAGGAAATATGGGAGATTATGTTCTGATATTTTCAAAATAGACTTTCACCTTCTGTCTGATCCTACCCTGAAATCGATACACTTCTGCGTGCAATACATTTCGAGATATGAATTGGCTCATTTAAGTTATAAATGGACGGACTAATGTGTAAGAATTTTTTCTCGAATATGGCTCGAGCGAATTTAGTTTAATTTATATATGATATTAATCGCTTTTATCTGATGTGCCTGACATCTCCCTTTTCCCTAGGAAAACTCTTGTTTTTTTTTATAACTCAGTTTAAAAATCGAACTATTTTTTACTCCGAAAATACCGTGATGCGGTAGTTTCACGGACGAATTTCTTTTCTTCCATCTGAAATACTGAATATCAAATAATCGTTTTGGCTCCATCTATCGGAAAGCGTCAAAAATAAACACACACACACACAAAAAAAAAAAAAAAAAAAAAAAAAAAAAAAAATTTCTTTTTTTAATATATATATTAAATGAGTTATTTATTTAGGTACTTGTATTTTATATGACATTTGTTTATCAAAAATATTCTTTGTATTTACATTGTTTTCATGCTGATACGTTGTTAACTTTCAAAATTGGTTCTATTTTAAAAGGTGATTGCAACAACAAAAAATTTTTCCTTTATTTTCATAAAAATGACAAATAATATGATAATCATATGCAAATATTTGTAATTTTTTCAAAATTAGGTGATAAATCACTTAAACTACGGATTGAAAAAATTCTTAAAACAGAATTTGAAAATAATTAATTTGCTCATTAAGTTTCTAGTATATATAATATATAAATTACAAAATGTTAAGCTATATTAAAATTTTGAATAGATTAAGATTTTTTTTTAATTAAATTCATAACAAACTATACTACTTAAATATTTACCAGTATAAAATTTTCACTTTTTAAAGATTTTTCTATTATTATTTATTTTTCTCTTTTAAATCAAATCTATACCTAAAAAATTATAATAAGAAATAAATATAAATAAGAAATTTTTGTCATTTTTATATATGCCTTTGAAATGTTGCATGTGTCCATCTTTTTTATCACTTTTTATAAAATTTTGAAATTTTATTTAGTTTGCTATTTTGTTCGAGTATGACCTATAAAACAACACTTTTAATACAGTGTTATAACTCATTACCATGCTCCTTTAATTTTACGTTTTGATCATTAACCCCTAAAAAGTAATGATATCAATACAAAAAACGCTTAACGGGTTAAAAGTTTGTGACGCAGCACTGTACTTTATGGCTATAAGAATTAGAAATACGGGTCTTAAAAATAATGATATCAAATTTTCAGTGACGCTTTGATATTAATTAAATTATACATAGATTTTCTTATTTGAATTTGCTTTTTCCTTTTATTTATATTTACAGTGTAAACGTTATTTTCAACATAAAATAATATATAGCATTTACTCATTGATACCTTTCCATTCACATCTCTTATACTATGAAAGCATGTGTTTTAAAAGAAATTATATGAAATTCCAGTAACGCAGTGGTGTTACATTAAGTGATTTGTTTTTAAATTTCTCTGCTATTTTGTTTTGCATATTAAAGTATATGTGCACATTGAAATACTGCTTTTAATTTTCAAATACGCTGTCAAATATATCACTTTCATTAATCTTATATTATGTACTGAAATATATTTATTTCAATGAATTAATCTATCTTTTGCGTCACGCCATCCAAAACTGTAAGTAAAATATACGGAAATGTTTACTTTGTGTCATTTCATCCAAATAAATTGAAAATGCATGCAAATAGATATCGTGATGCAAAGAAAAAAACTGTGAAATTGTTTTCAGTTTTGGATGGCGTGGCGCAAAAGATAGAATAATTCATTGAAATAAATATATTTCAGTACATAATATAAGCTTAATGAAAGTGATATATTTGACAGCGTATTTGAAAATTAAAAGCAGTATTTCAATGTGCACATATACTTTAATATGCAAAACAAAATAATTGCAGAGAAATTTAAAAACAAATCACTTAATGTAACACCACTGCGTTACTGGAATTTCATATAATTTCTTTTAAAACACATGCTTTCATAGTATAAGAGATGTGAATGGAAAGGTATCAATGAGTAAATGCTATATATTATTTTATGTTGAAAATAACGTTTACACTGTAAATATAAATAAAAGGAAAAAGCAAATTCAAATAAGAAAATCTATGTATAATTTAATTAATATCAAAGCGTCACTGAAAATTTGATATCATTATTTTTAAGACCCGTATTTCTAATTCTTATAGCCATAAAGTACAGTGCTGCGTCACAAACTTTTAACCCGTTAAGGGTTTTTTGTATTGATTTATTATTCACCGAGATTCACCTAATGATTTTTACGTTTATGATAAAATACATCCTTTTTTCATCTTCCCTTACGAATTTCTACAAGAAAGATATTCTCCTGCTCTGACAGTTTAGCATATGCATGCGTCTCAAGAAACACTCATTGTTGTTCTCAAAACTTTTTGCACGTGTCTACCATACTGATATAAACGATTAAAAAGTCATTGTTTTGAATACTTCTAATTGTTCGACAAGTTCTTTTTGCATTTGATTTGCATCTTCATCGAAAGTGCTTACAAATCCGCATGATAGCGCTAAGCCTTATGCCGATATGTTTTCAATCGGTAACATCAAATTCACCAACAATTAAACGTCAAAATCAAAATTCGCCGGTACTTTTCAATTTTATATGTTACCTGAGAGTAGAACAGATTGTTTTTTCAGTATTTTGCTTTGGACAAATTCGTAATGAATACAGTGACAAATAAATAGATTATGGTATGACATCTATCACCTTTGAAAGGTAAACTTTACTTTCGCTCTTCTTGAAATTTCTTCGTTGGTTCTATAACTACGAACAAGTTTCTACCTCATGGCATAAGCACAGTGTACCGATTAGTTCACTATTTTGCAGTACAAGTCACATAAATTTAGCTTTAAAACTTCTTACTACACATAATATTTTAAAAGGTTATTCGAAAAAATGCATAAGTATAAATTTAAATTTTACTAAATTTTTTACCTTGAATATTTATATATATTTTTTTTTGGAACATGCATACAATGATTATACAAATATATTTAAATGGTGAAAATGGTAAGAGTTCAGTAAGAGTTAAAAACATTTATTAAACAGTAGGAGTTAAAAAACATATTTTATTTCCTTAAATCTTCAGAATTTTCACTTCGTAAAAGTTTTATACTGTTTTCGAAAGAATGCATCACCAATTAGATCTATGATTAAAATATTGGGATTCACGAGGGTCAACCCAATTTTTGATCATGTCAATGTACTCATAAATGAGTACATGGGATTTTCCAATTTGGTTATATTTTTTTTCGGAGCAATTTTGACACAATTTTTCTCATTTTCGAGAAACCATTTTTTTCAGTGAGCAAGGTTAAAGCCGCTTCTTCCCACTTTGTAAGCGTAATAGAATAAGGAAATCACTTATATTGCTAATATTGTATTTTGAATAAAACATCTGTTTCTGGCCTTTAAACATGAACAACCGAATACACTTCTTCTCATAATTATAAGGACACCGGTTTTTCTATATTAACTAAACACTGAACACTATTATTTAAACAAATATATTTTTTATTAATTTGAATTTAATTAGCAGACTATATTTAAAACGTTTTATCTTTTTTCTATCTTAAAAAAACTTTAAATACGGTCAGAAAAAAAAAAAAGGATTTTCCAGGAGTTCACAATTATAAGGACAGATCGAATTTTAGTAATTTTTTTTTCAATTATTCTTTAAATTAATATTTTTTGGGTCTCTTTTTTAGGGTGAAACAGTCAGGCATTCTCTCTGATATATATATATATATATGTGTGTGTGTGTGTGTGTGTGTGTGTGTGTGTGTGTGTGTGTGCTTTTTTTTTTATATTCAGTTTCAGTACCATTTGATACAGCATAGATGATATTCTGAATACATTTAAACTATTAAAATTTGCTTTTCACTTCCATGCAGTTTTCTAATATGATAAATTAAGGATTTTTTCAACTGTTAGGCCACGGGGAGCAATAATACAAAAGTTTCTTTCTTCAAACTATTTCCTATTGCTCTAGAAGTAGAGCAAAAATGTAAGTCTTGTTGAAAAAAATATTATTACCTCCCAAAATCTAACAAAAATCCGAGAATTACAATTATAAAATTTACGTATATTCTTGATGTTCATAATAATAGAAAAAATTACTAAATTCATTTTGCCTTCAGTAGAAACAGCTCCCCAGAGCACTATAGATCCACCTTTAAAATGCCCGATTCATATCTGCCTTTAAAAAAAATCTGCTCTGTCTTTCGCTATCTTCAGATCGTGCCAGTAACTGTTAAAACCATTTGATTAATCAAAAATAAAATGTTTTTTATTCGAAGGTGCAACATTTTACCATTTAATATTGTTTTTATACAACTTTAATACAGACGTTCTTTCCCCCATTAAATGCTGATTATGACAGGTTTTTTATTCATTTTAACATATTATTATTTATGTTAAACATGCATAAATGTGGACCCCCCAACCTTTCCTTAAAAATTACGAGCAAATTCAACAGTAGTCATTATGAGTAGAATAGTAAGTGTAATTATGAATTTTCGATCTCTTTAAAACAACTACGATTTTGCATCAGATCTCTCTCCTATCGAACCAGCAGTTCAACGTTTGATCACATTTCCTTCAGCAATTTAAGATCTTCGAATTTTATTAGAAAATTGGCGGATTTAAATTATCCTTCCACTTAAAAAACACGTTTTTCATACTTCACTACATGAACTTTTTTTTTTTTCTAAGGAATTATCAGTAATGTCCGTCCAAGAAAAATTGAAGGCTTATATATGATTTAATCTAGCCGAGTGGTTAACGAATTCGCATGCCAACTGTAATTTATTCGCTAGTAAGTTAAAGAAAACGAAAAAATATGGATTGTCTCTATAATTATGAACATCTACAAAGTGGGAAAAAAATATATTTTGCATTATTTTTTTATTAATTTTGTTTCATATTAAAAAATATATAGCAGTTTTGGTTTTAAGAATACTAGAAGCATGAAGTGCACTTAGTATAATCTTGTTCACAATTATTTTTACATTAGTTATTTCAAAATACAAAGTGTCCTTATAAATATGAGAAGGAGTGTATTATAAGGGCTTTACTGACAAATTTAAATGCTCACGAGATACAAAATAACGTCGATAAATTAATATAAAATCACAATACACACCCTCAGTAGGAGAAGACTTGTCACACATGCTGGTCAGTAATATCATCTATTCACATGTAAAAGTACTAGCAACAAACTTACATCTCGCAACAAACTTACATCTCCCTTTAATTTGCCTCTTCGCCGAATTGTCTTATGTGAGTTTCAGCTTCAGATTTCTTTTGAATAAAATACAGCAATAAAATTCCACGCAAATAATCTTTACTTGGCACAAAACTCGGCATTTTTAAACTAAGAAAAACCAGCATGTTGTGGCCACCACAAGAGTTTCTTCTATATAATCTTATACAAATTCACGCAATACAAATTATTTATTAAATTAAATTTATTAAAATTATTTTTAATGATAAATATTGATGACATTTATCGCAGAGAAATATAACACAAAACGGAAAAAAAAAAAAAAAAGAAAGAAAAAGAAAGAAATCAAATTTGAAAAAATGCGATTTCTTTTTTTTTTTTTTTTTTTTTTTTTTTTTTTTTTTTTTTGTCCCCCGTTAAAAAAAAGGGGGGATAACTTTGTTTAAAATTGTGATAGATCAATTTTTCAACCATTCGTTTTTAAAGATATAGACGAGTTCTTTCGGAAGATATTCATATTTGAAATTTACATCCCCAGGGTTGTACTTGCCTCTTTGGGCGACGTGAAAGAGATTTTTCTACATGCACACATTTTTTCCCTAGCTTACTACTATTATAATAAACAGTTCATAAGTATTTTACAATCATGCTTGAAAACTGACTCCCATTATGTACATTTATTAAAAAAAAAAAAAAAATGTCGTATACTATTATGTTAGAAATTTAGTAGAAATAAGATTACAGCGCCAACTGTTCAGCGATTGATCTTTAAATGTAGTCAGCATCAGTATATGTCAGGTTCCAACTAAATACAATATTGGTTAAATTTTGTTCTTTGGTTCGTGAGATACAGCGTTCAAAACTTGGTGATACACATACACATACAGACTAACAGTCTGACAGACAGGCAGGGAGACAGACATATTCTAAAAACAGTCTAATCGTGTTCAGGAAATCTCAAAACGTGTAAATCCATCTAAAACTGGACATCAAAAATTTTCAGTAATCGAATACATTTCTTCATATATATATATAAAAGTAAGAAGGTTGTTGATACTGTGCCGAATTAACATACACTGAAGTTAAATATTACCGACAGTACATTCTTCTAGATGCGGCACCAACTGAAATTAAACGTACGTAGTACTGATAATGCCATCGGTTAGGAAAAACCGAGATCTTATTCGAGATTCTTATAAAATTATTTTTTTTAATACAGTTAAGTTTTCTTCTGATAAGATAATATTTTATATTTTAAATAATTTATGATATTGAAGTTTTTTTTTTTTTTTTTTTATCTACAGAAAAACTTAATTATTTCTTGAAAAGTTATGCTTATAGATGTCAATTTTTATAATTTTTATAACAATTTTTACCTGTATTTAATCTCACTTTTAATTATATCCTATTTATAGTTCAATTAATTTGAGAAAACACAAAGCTAATTTTCAGCGTTCCTTGTGGTATTTTTTTTTCCTTAGAACAGTGTATAATTTAAATTGTATTATCTTCCTTGGCATTCCTTTACTTAACTATATTTATGAACATATAAACAATGGTATTATTTCATTTGCTATGAAACAAAAGGCTAATAAATACATATTAGTTTTTTATCGTAAAGTGTGTGTTATAAATGAATTACTAAAGAAAATGTAAACAGCAAAGAACAGGATAAAGCACTTAAATGAAGTACTTTTCTAAGGAGATATCTCAGACTGAATAAAGTTATAATATCAAAGAATTATTTTAATCTCTTTAAAGTGAAATTCTGTATTATAATCCTTTTAGTAATGACAAAAGTTTTATCTTGCAGAAAATGCTTTTCTCTTTAAAACCAATTTTGTTTTATATGTTTATCTTACATTTCTAGAATTTTTATTCGTTTGAGAAGCGAACATATATAAACTCTGATTTCTTTTTCTTACGTTAATTTCATTTGTCTTTTCAAAATGTACATTTTACGTAATGATATTTGATAATTAAAATATTTAGTTTAATGTATAAATAAACTAAAATTCAAGTTTTTATGTTGTATGTACTTTAATTATTTTTTAATTAAAATTAGAATGTACATTTTCTACAATCTCGGAAACCTAAACTGTAGAAAGTTTTAATGGTAAGTACTGGAAATAGTAAAATAAGGTCAATATAAATTTTGAGATTACCTAAACAGTATAAAAATATAATATAATAAACACCTTTACACATTTTAAAGAAAGCGTATACAAAATATCTGTGTATAAAGATACAACATTTCTATAAAAATTATCTCATAAAATTATTTTCGACACAAAATATAATAGCGAAGACCAGATTTAGTTGGCATTCAGCTTATATTTGCTACCACCGTTGAACTTGAAAACTGTCTTCTTTCTAGTAGGGAGGGTATTTATAAATGTACCATCCACCATAACTTCAGTCTGCTAGAAAACGTCACGACAGAAAAATCAGTGTTTGATGGTTTTTCTGTCTTGTGTGTAATTTTTTCATCGCGAATATTTTTGTTCTGGTGAACCTGTAAATCAAATTGAGGAGATGATTATGGTGGATTTTGAAAGAGTAACTAACTGTGGTTCCTTACATGTAATATTTTTTTTTCTAATGTTTGGGATTATGTGGTGTCTATCTTGTTTTCGATTCCCTGCAGGGTTATTTCGCACGGTCAGATATAGGGTCAGTTGGCATAGCTATGATATAGCTATGGCATAGTTTGACCTTCTTTAATAATAGTTCAAAAATTGAATAACTTCTCCATGTTAAATAATTTTAGCCTTGAGTTCTATAAGGGAGAAATCCTTCTCTTAAAAATAAGTCTATCGTTTGTCCATAATTTCTGTACACTGCGTGGGTGAACAAATAGAAACCATTCAAGTCTTGATAATTTTAAACTGTCTTTATTGAATATATATTCTTAAGAAGTCACATAAGGAAGTACACATATAAAATATTAGTTTCAATAAAACCCAAGCATTTCTCGGGAAGCGAGGGAGAGAGAGAGAGGGCTAAAAAACTTGCGTATTTACTATACGATGAAAAAGCAAAAACTGTGGTCTGCTTTTTTTCTCGCACGGGGAGAACCCCCGGAAGGGAAGTCATATGCTTCGCTTTATCTTATTTTCGCCAAAATGAAAGCCAACTTCAGTTCTTTGTTTTAGATAATAAACTAATGTTAATTTTTTGAATTTGTAATGACGGTTTATAATTGTATTAACCTTTTAATCGCCAACATTACGCCAAGCGACCGTTTGACTAGAGAAAATGACCGTTATGAACTGAAATCATTAATATTGGGTAATTTAAAATAAATTATATCCGGTGTTGCAATAATATAAATTCTGACAATGAGTTTTCTTGTTTTATGACTATTTGAGAACACTTTTTTTTATAATTACGTTTAATGTCAGAATTTCCGTTAGATATTATTTCTTTTATTTTCTTTTTATCCCATAAAATAAAGTACTTTTCTATTTAAAAAGATAAACATTTTATTTATGATTTAGATATAAAACATATACAATTTAGATTTCTGAATGATGTGTATTATTGTTTTATGTTAATAAATAGTGTAGGTCGTATGTATAATTAAAATTGTGTAATTTTTAACGACATTTAAAAATAATTCTTTCTCCAAATGCTTAAGAACAAATTATGTAAATATAATATCTCACTTAAAATTTAATTATTTTTTTTATTGCAATAATGCATTAATTTATCATTAGATTTTATTTTATTTAAAAATTCAATTAAAATTTAACCAAATATATGTGAACACCTTCACATATTTCTCCCGGCGACCCAGAAAAATAAAACAAAATCTCTCTCACTCCCTAGTATGTCATATAAACATAATGAAAATTGTCATTCATTTAATATATATATATATATATAAGAAATCTGCATAAGCAAAAACAAAAATTGTATATAATGAAACAGTCAATTACTACTATAAAATGTGCACATTAAAAAATCTGTCTCATCATGAAACACAATGGCTTTCCGAATACTTTATCATTCGACAATGATTGTGGGCATCACATTTTCTTATAGTTCAGAGTCTGGATCCAGATTTCCCCTACATATATCTCGTCAAGAAAGCCTTAAAAGTGATACTTATTCACTTTTTTGTAAAAAATAGTTTTTCTCTACAATGTTCCTACATCCATGGAATGATGATGTTATGCTTTAAAGGTATTACATATTACTTTCTACATTGTAAAGAATATTGAACATGCCATATTTAATACTGCAACATGTCAAATAACATCAATGATAAACATAGAAAAAAACAACACATGAGTACAAGTAAATTAAAAAATGAACATAAAATGAGAGAAAAAAAAATGTATATACAAATAATAGAAAATATCACAAAAGTGAAAAAAAAATTTGTTCGTGCAATTCCACACAGGAGAGATTCAAAAACGACGCCCATTGGACAGTCAAAAAAAATATCTCCCCTTAATCTTGTATGTAGCAACAAGTATATCGACTTTGGCTTATGGCCATTGTCCTAGCGGGATAGGGCGTGTATAAAGACCTGACCTGTTAGGGACAGGCCTCCGTCCCCCATCAAAGTCAAAGACTTCTGTAGGGACACCTCGCAAAACTGGGTATATATATATGTCAATTGAATTGTATTAAACAATTTTCAAAAGAAGTGTGGGGGTCTCATCACAATGAAATGCTACTCTCCCGGGTAAATTTTGAACGAGTTAGCATTAACATAGAGGGTAAAATTAAAAAATGAAAAAAAATATATTTAATTAAAATTCTTAGTACTATCAAAATTTAGTGTGATGAGATAAAGACTACCAAAACAACTCACTAAACCCAATGAAGCATTTCAAAAAAAATAACATAGCATAATAACAATAATAATAGGTTAATTGCCACATATTAAAATTTTAAGATTTTAACTTTAAGTCATTGCACTATTGAAAAGTTTTGTATATAGTATGTCAACAAACAGTATTGTAATCATCTGTTAAACTTATGATATATTAATATCTATCAAAATGTAAATATTATAAAACAAGATTTTTTTTTTTTAACTGAATTATAATAAATTTTATTAAATTTGTTGTTAAGAAAGCTGTAATAATAAGAACTAGAAAAGAAAAAAAAATATGCAATATTTCACATAGTGTTGTGTCATCCATTGTAATTAAAAATAAGAAAGAGAAAAAAAAGAGAAATGCAGAGTATACATTGGTCCAGCCAATTGCCTGCATACAATGAATGACAGAACTATAAACAAACATAAAAAAAAACAACTCATGCACTACTGAGCTCATGGAATGCATAAGTTTTGTAAAACATTACATAATATGATATTAAAAATTAATTCCTGTTTCTTAAATTATAATTGTGGCTTTGTCTTGCATAATAATTAACATTTATATTAGGACTTGCTTCATCAAGTAAATGGCTGTATCTAGGTGGTGCAATAATAAGTCTGTCAATATGGACTCTAAATGACAATCTATCAGGCGCTTGTAGTCTTTTAATTGTAAATGAAACCGGTGAGTGTTTTGTAGAACAATAAAAGGTCCTGTGTACTTTGGTTTAAACTTATCAACGGATTTTAAATAAACAATGTCATGTACAGCAACAGGTCTTAATTTAGCATGTCTGTGAAAGTGTTGATATCTCTTATTTTGATTATCTTTTATGTTAGAGTAAGCTTTAAGGTAAATTTTATTTAAATCTTCTAATAATTTATGCGTATCAACATTCTTGTCGAGAAAAAGTTGATTCATCTGTTGCTCAAAAGTGTCAAAAATCAATGAAATTTCTCTTCCAAAATGTAATAAGTTAGGTGAGTACAAAGTAGATGAATGTTAGAGCCATTATACAATGATTTATGTATAAACAAAGAGTTTTCAAATGTATGACCTTCAGACATTAAAATGTTTACTGAATATTTAATGGATTTATTGATCCTTTCGGACAATGCGTTTGATTGTGGATGTGCTACAGAAGAATGTGTAATTTTTATACCAAGAGTACTATTAAAAGAGTTGTAAACACTGGATGTAAATTGAGGACCAAGATCCGATAGGATAACTGAAGGTCTACCAAAGGTGGTAATATAACTAAACAAACATTTAACTACTTTTTCTGCTGATGTATCCTTAAATGGATAAAGTTCCATATTGCGTGAGAAAATGTCCAACACTGTGAGTACTGAGTGACCATTATTAAATAGTCCTACTAAATCAACACTAATAGTATGTCCAGGATGTGTGGGTGTGTATGTAGGTTGTAATGGAGCTGGAAGAGTGTTATGATGTTTAGCCTGTAGGCATCGTGTACATGAAGCGACAAAGTTTAATGTATCTGTGTACATTCCTTTCCAAAAGTATTTGTTTGATAGGAAATTATATGTTTTATTTAATCCAAAATGAAACAAATGTGAAATTGTTAATGTCTTTGCTTTTAGCGAATTAGGAACAATAATAAGATATGAGAATGTTGAGCTATTGGGACATTGCTTTTTATACATCAGTACCTTTGTGTCTGGATGAATAAAATAGTTTGGGTATTTTCTTGAAAAACCTTTCTTTAGAATTTCTGTGTAAATTTTTGACAATACAGGATCCTTTATTTGTTCATTTACAAAAGTATTATTAGAGATTTCTAAAAGTGGGTCTTTATTATTCGAATCTCAAGAAATTAAGCAATTAGTGTATTGTTGTTTGATTTTGTTACAATTGTTATCATTAAAGTGATTAACAACATTACTATTATCATGTACTACAGGTAGAGGTTGTTTTTCAAAAATTAATTCAGGATTAGAGTTCAAATCTTGTTGATTGTGAGTGAAGTCACATCTCGAAAAATAATCTGCTAAAATATTTGACGAACCAGGAATGTCTTCAAAATCAAACGAATATTCTGAAATTTCCATTAACCATTTTGTGGTAAGATCTGTAGGATTAGTTGTTTTTTTTTGTATCTTTTTAATGGAGCACTGTCAGATAAAATTGTGAATTTTCTGTTGTACAAATAGTATTTAAATGCAATTAATGATTTGTAGATAGCCATTAATTCCAATTTTAGTGCAGGGTAGCGTTTTTCAGATGGCTTCAATGATTTAGAAAAGAAGGCTATTGGAAGTAATTTATTATCATGTTTCTGCATTAGTACCCCAGCAATTGAAATATTTGAAGCATCTGTATTAAGGTAGAAATCTCTATCCCAATCCGGTAGTCTGACCACTGGTGATTCAAAGAAAATTTTTTTAATTTTGTTAAAAATCTGTTGATGTTCAGTAGTCCAATGAAATTTTGATTTTGGTTTAGTCAGATCAATTAAAGGTTGTATTAGTTTAGAAAAGTTGGGTACAAGGGATTTATAAAATGTTACAACACCAATAAATTTTTTTAATTGCCTTTTAGTTGACGGTGTATTAAAAGAATTATTTTTTACAATATTTGATTGTATTGGGGAAATACAATGATTTTGAATATGGAATCCAAGATAATTTACACCAGTTTTGTGAAAAGTGCACTTGTTAGGTGCAAGGGTTAAGTTGTACTTTATCAAAATTTGTAAGATTCTACTTAATTTAGTGCATGTTTCCTCAAAGCTATTCGAGCCAAAAATGAAGTCATCTTGATAGGCATGTATTCCCTCTAAATCAATTTCATCAATAATTGTGTCCATTAAAGCTTGATATTGAGAAGCAGCACTTTTTAATCCAATGCATAGTCTTTTGTATTTAAAACTACCAAACATAGAAGTAAATGTTAATTTATCTTGTAAATCTTCAGGAAGTGCAATCTGGTGGTAAGCCTGTTGAAAATCTAAACATGTGAAGTACTTGTAGGCTGATAAGTCAGCAATAATTGTTTGTATTTTGGGTAAAGGGTATGAAGATCCCTGAATTATTGAATTAAGCATTCTAAGGTCCATTGCAATTCTATATTTTTGTTTACCTTCTGCGTCAAGTTTTTTTTTAACTAAAAGAATGGGGCAAGCCCATTCTGAACAATTTCTTTCAATAATTCCAGCTTCTACAAGTTGATTTATTTGACTTTTAGCTTCTTGTTGTAATTATTGTGGTATTGGAAAAGGTAATGTTTTAATTGGGAACTCAGTGATGAATTTTAAATTTGGTATAACTTTGTCTGTATGCCCTAAAGTTTTCATAGATTTAGAAAAGGCTGCAAAATTTGTTAACAAAACATTCTTTAATTTCATTTCTTGGTCTCCTTGGAGATGTTTGACATCAAAATCCAAAGGAGAGAGTTCCTTTCTTCTTAAATTTAATATTTCATCAGAAGCTTGAATGTAATTCAAAATTTGTGTAGTTGAATCAGTAACAATTTTACTGTTTTTATCAATTTCTGCTTCCTGCGGAATAATTTCATCAATTTCTGTTAGGGTGCCTATTTTTGTACCTTTATTTAGGTGTATACTTTCTTTAGTTAGATTTTTAACATAAATTTGAAATTGGCCTCTATTACAATTATTATCATTATCCAATATTTTTGAAGTACTACTATTTATTACTGAATCTAGACACAATATATTTGCATTATTTTCTGTATTTTCAAACAAATAGTCCCTGTTAGACAAAAAAATTGTATTTACATCTATAAATGTTTCCTCTTCAGGTTCAAAAAATATTTTCTGAGATGCCCTAACTGTCATTTGTTTACATTTTTGGGGAGGATTTTGATTTTTTTTTTTGAGTTTCAGTGTTTTTCGCAACACTACAATTGTTTAAGTTTTCATCTTCTACAAGTGTATTTGCAATGGGAATAATTATATCTTTAAGTTTGATATTGTTTTTATACAAGTCTATTATTACATTATTTTGTTGAATAAAGTCCCATCCAAGTATGGCCTGAAACGTTGATTCATTAGGAATGTCAACAATGAAAAATTTCTGTGAGAAAAATGTGTTATTTATTTTGAAAGAAGTTATAATACATGAGGAGAATTGTACGTTTGAATTTACAGTCTTAATCGTTACTGGTGAGGACAAGTGTTTATAAGTTAATTTCTCTTTTAAAGATTTAAAAGTACTTTCAGAAAGCAATGATATCGAACTCCCTGTAACGATTAATCCGGTGATAGCATTTTTAGATAAGTTAATTTCAATTAACGGTAGTGTAGGTGAAATTTTATTTACATTAAAAATATATTCATTTTGAATTTATGTAGTTTGTGTGGACTTGTTATCAGCAATATTTATTTTATTCACAGTTTGTGAGGCAATTGAATTTACTTTTCTTGTACTAGATAGTTTTATAGTGTCACTTAGATTTGACAAATCAAAATTAGGATTAGGTGCTGATGTTGTCTGGTGTAGTTGAGATGCAAGGCCATCAGCTACTCTACATCTCGAGTCTAGTTTAAATGCCTATTATTGTCATTTCTTTTGAAAAATCTTCCTCTCGAAAAATTATTGTTTTGGGTTTGGCTTCTTTGCCATTTATAACATTTATTAGCTACATGCCCTTTACGATTACAAAGTTGACAAACAACACTATGAAAACCCTCTTGTTGTGATCCCCTAGCCTTATGTGTTTTAAATTTTTTTTTATAATCATTGTGTCGACTTCGTCCAACAGGAGCATTTTGTGAATCTGATAAACTGTTTACTTCCTCTTTTTTTTCTTTTTGTCCGAAGGACAAAGCATCTACTTTTTCTGTTAATTCAATTAATTTCTGTGATAAATTGTTAACAAATACATTGTCACCCTGTTTGAGCAAGATATTTTCGTTCATGTTTATCTCTTGTAACTTTTGAGCGCGATTTACCGCCAAATTATAATCCGATATTCCCTCTTCCATGATTTTTATACGTATGTTAGATGGAATGGAGGAGATAAACCTTGTAAATTTAATGTTATCAAGTGCATTACTATCGGTAATTTTGTTATATATAATATTAGCCAATATATTTAATCTGTGCGAGAAATTTTTTATGGATTCCTGAGGGAGCAAATTTAAATTGTTAAACTCTATTAGTGCTTGAGTGGAACTCATGGGAGTAAAAAAAGTTTTAAACTCTTCCTTAAGAAAGTTTAAATCATTTGATTTATACAAATGGGGGGATTGCGTTAAATATTTTAATGCCGCCCCGGATAATTTTCCCTTCATAACGCCGACGGCTTCCTCAGTTGATAATCCATTTATTTTCGCGTAGGTGGACACCTGATCAAAGAAGAAGTCAACTAAAGATGGTTCCCCATCAAAATTCATTAACTGAATGTTGACTGTTTTGGCTTTCGCCATAATTAATAATTTTGCCTAACCAACTTAAAATATTGTAAATAAACTATATAATAAATATTGTATATGACACAAAACAAAAATTGTTAATGCCAAGCATTCTTGTTTTTTTTTTTTTTTTTTTTTTTTTTTTTTTAATTACTTTGGCATATAATTTTATACTATTGTATGCCACTTTTAAAACAAGAATACTTAGTTTTATATGCCCATATATTATTATCCAAAAAGAAAAATAGATGAGCATACATATGATAAATATTGTGTAAAAATATAAAAATATTGTGAAATCAAATAAAATGTATTGAAAATGAAATATTATGAATGAAATAAACCAATATTATGAATGAAAAAATGTTAGAATTTGTACCAAGCATTTCTGCTGCTCTGATTTATTTATTTATTTATTTTTTTTTTTTATGAAACCTTTCATAAAAATAATATTGCATGACAATTAGCAAAAATACTTAGTCTGTTTCTATATATATATGCAATAATAAAATAAATATTTGTGTTCATGCAATCAATTATAAAATAAATATTTGTGTAAAAATGTAGTGATAATTATGCACTATAAATGAGAAAAAAATTGTGTTTATGAAAAATAAATATATGAATAAATAAAGTTTCAAACATAAGAATCACTTTTGCCCTATTTATTTTCAATTTTCAAGTACCATCACTATTATTATTAATTTTTGATCTGGAGACGCAAAATATCACTTAAAAATACCAGCAAAAGTACTTATCTAAATGTATATTAAAAATATATAGAATACTATGCATAATTGGCAATAATTTTAATTTAATTATATATGCACCAGATAAATATTGAAATCGCACCAAAATAAAGTGTCAGTTATTAATAGCCATTTTACATACCTTTATTTTCTGTATTTCAAAAATATTATAAAATAATTATTATACTTTCCTTTTAAGTCGTAGAACACTGTCCCGAACATCAATCAAGTTTCTATATTAGTCTGCAAAATTCATAAAAAAAACACACTTTAAAAATTGAAATTTTGTGTATAGTAATTGAAGAACAATATTTTGGAAATTCTGACAAATCGCAATACTGTGGGATGTTTCATCAGTGCGCAGAACGTGTAATATCTATCACTCCTTTAACTAGAAAAATATAAAAAAATTCCTGAAACACATTTTAAATACGTATGGCTTTTCCCCCGTATGGGTTTTTCACACAAAAAAAAAAAATTCCGAAGATTTGAACTAAATGCACACACAAATTGGCCTTTCTCCTGTATGAGTGTGTGTAAATTTCATTCGCCGTGCACAAAATCTGTAATAACGTTATCACTTTTATGCAAAAAAAATTTCACATACATATGGCTTTTCATTTGTGCGCTTGCACAATAATTAATTCACCTACGGCATGACGAAGGGACGGGACTGAGATGTCTTCAAGGACGGGGAGATAGTGACCCGTTGATTACACACGGAAGGGTTCCGCCTTGAGAGCAGGGACCTTGGAAACAGATAGGATCCCAATGAGCATTCTAGATAAGCACTCCATCCAGCGCCGACGAGATCAGGAGAGGCGAATCCGTGCTTTGCAAAAAAAACGAACCTCCCATGATTCTAACAAAATTCCTTTTAGTCACTATCCGAAAAAAAATCACTTCAAAAATCCACATACAACACTTCGCCGTGGTTCAGTTTCCATAGATCAAAACAATGTTGCGCCGTTCTATGACTGCACAATCCAATCGGCCTCTCTCTAAAAAGTTCGAGATCAGAGAAAAATATTTTCCATCGGCCCTCCCCTCTCTCTCCATCGATGCATTCCCGGAAACCTGGACGGCATCAAGTTCTATAAGGGAGAAATCCTTCTCTTAAAAATAAGTCTATCGTTTGTCCATAATTTCTGTACACTGCGTGGGTGAACAAATAGAAACCATTCAAGTCTTGATAAATTTAAACTGTCTTTATTGAATATATATTCTTAAGAAGTCACATAAGGAAGTTCACATATAAAAAATATTAGTTGCAATAAAACCCAAGCATTTCTCGGGAAGCGAGGGAGAGAGAGAGAGGGCTAAAAAACTTGCGTATTTACTATACGATGAAAAAGCAAAAACTGTGGGTCTGCTTTTTTTCTCGCACGGGGAGAACCCCCGGAAGGGAAGTCATATGCTTTATCTTATTTTCGCCAAAATGAAAGCCAACTTCAGTTCTTTGTTTTAGATAATAAACTAATGTTAATTTTTTGAATTTGTAATGACGGTTTATAATTGTATTAACCTTTTAATCGCCAACATTACGCCAAGCGACCGTTTGACTAGAGAAAATGACCGTTATGAACTGAAATCATTAATATTGGGTAATTTAAAATAAATTATATCCGGTGTTGCAATAATATAAATTCTGACAATGAGTTTTCTTGTTTTATGACTATTTGAGAACACTTTTTTTTATAATTACGTTTAATGTAAGAATTTCCGTTAGATATTATTTCTTTTATTTTCTTTTTATCCCATAAAATAAAGTACTTTTCTATTTAAAGAGATAAACATTTTATTTATGATTTAGATATAAAAAATATACAATTTAGATTTCTGAATGATGTGTGTTATTGTTTTATGTTAATAAATAGTGTAGGTCCTATGTATAATTAAAATTGTGTAATTTTTAACGACATTTAAAAATAATTCTTTCTCCAAATGCTTAAGAACAAATTATGTAAATATAATATCTCACTTAAAATTTAATTATTTTTTTTATTGCAATAATGCATTAATTTATCATTAGATTTTATTTTATTTAAAAATTCAATTAAAATTTAACCAAATATATGTGAACACCTTCACAACCTCCATCCAAGGTAATGATGGGACTTTGCTTTCAACAGAACCCACAAACCCTGAAATCTCAAAAATACGTCAACAGGCGACATCGAAAAAGGCTAACAACATATCTTGCGTAATATAGAGGTCCTCTTGATAACCCTGCGTAGAGGGGAAAAAAAAAAAAACTTTTTTCTTCAAATAGCAAGTCCTTTATTACTTTAGGAGTATTGACGAAACCGATGGAGGTGACATTCGCGTGTCTACCGTTGTCAGAATGGAAAAAAAAAATGAGATATCTGTGCGAGGATAATTCGATTTCATTCGACCAAAGTAAAATTTGGCAAAAAATGATCTACAAACAGCTCGCATCGTCAAAATTGCATCGTCTGTATGCATAGTTAATTTCAAATATTGAACTAATAGTATTTGAATAACTACACAAACAGCTCGCATCGTCAAAATTGCATCGTCTGTATGCATAGTTAATTTCAAATATTGAACTAATAGTATTTGAATAACTACATGTAGTCATACAGATAATTTATTTTTCTTAAATCATTTGTTATTTGTTCATGTTCTTAAGCAATAATTTCTGGTGAAATATTATTAAAAATAAACGTTTTTAAGAAAATATTTTTCAAAGAAGACATTTTTCTGGAAAATTTGCTGTGTTCTCCTTAAGTATTCCTAGGAGCTAATTCGAATAGAGAGTGACTGCGATTGAATAACCACGCCCTGTTTACCAGCATTGAAAGCAGAAAACCTCAGCCACTGCTATAATTACGGAAAAGTTCTTAGATATTATGTATGCATATTTTTTGCTGTGTTGGTTGAAGTGAAACAGTGGAATGTTGCTTTGAAATTAAATTTTAAGAAATGTAAGCCAAATAAGATTCTTTGCAAATTATTAATGAAAATAATAATAATTTCGAGTCAACTAGAATAGCAATTGCAATTTTTCCAACAGCTGTTGTGGATATCGGTAAACCGAGTTTTCATAATTTAAATTGCTGTGTTTTTTCACGAGAGATTTCTTTATTTTTGATCTGTGCAACTGCGATATAAGAAAAAAAGAGTAATTGCTTTAAACAATTGAAGTACCATAATATAACAATATTACGCTGTGATTATCAACAGTAATACTGAAAATTGAAGAAGGGAACTAGATGTTGTATTACCAAAACAATTTAAAATGGCTAAATCTCATTCAACTTATAGAGACAGTTCCAATTTTTATAGGAGATATCCAAAACTTAGGAATCTTAAGGGTAACTAAAATTATAAAGGGATGTTTAAGTAATTTATAAAAAAAAAAAAAAAAATGAATTTGTCCATTATTTAGAATAATAATGTTAATAAGTTATATTACAAATACTATTATAAGATATTGAAATATTTAAGAGAGAAAGGTAATATTGTTTACATTTTATGATATAATAGAATATATATATATATGAAAACGCATGGAAAATTTCCAATATGAACAGATATAAAAGGATCAGTATCTTTGTAATAATTCAGCAGATTGAAAAGGCTCAATGTAGAAAATGAATGTAGGCTTGCTGAATTCCCAATTTTGACAGGTTCATTATAGGAATTGTAAATTCAAATTATGTTTTCTTTCTTTTTTTCTTTTTTTTCTGTAATTAATGTAGATATTGGTAAAATTCATTCACTTTAACATCCGAACCACAATGGTAAGAGTAAAAAAAAAATATATAATAATAATAATAATAATATAAAAATATGATAAAGGATAACAAAGTAATAAAAATTAACAAATAAGAATACAGTAGTTAAAAAAGCGCAAGATGCATAGAACATAAGAAAATGTAGAAATGAATACTGTTGACTAATTGAATTTTCAAATCTGGTCGAAAAACCATGTAGAAAATGAACAACACGGGAAATTATTTCTATTTGTTTTTCATTTTCATGTATCAAGATTAATTTAATTATATAAATATATATTTTTCTTATTTAATAAATTATTAAAAATAATAATTCATTAGTATTTTATAATCATTTTAATTTAAAAGAAATTATTATTATTATTATTATTATTTAGATTAAACATTTAAAGAATTTCTTCGACCTATGTGTAATTTTTATTAAAAACGAGTATTTTATGAAATAATAATTATAAATGTTAACGAATAAATATTTAAAAATATCTAAATTAATAATATGATTAACATTAAATTAGATTATATATATATACATTTATATATATATATATATTAAAGGTCGTATATTGTATGATGCTTAATACACTGAATATAAAACTCGCACTAGTTGTGTTATATTTACTTCGTATGATTTTTATTACTAGGTATTAAGCACATATTTCTCTTTATGGAAAACAATGAAAAATATTTTTCATGATGTATTATTTTAAATAAATATTAAATCATTCTATTTGGTAACATTTTTATATTGTAAAATCTCACAAATTATTAGTAATTATTTTCATATATTTTCTTCATTTTAAAAACAAAAGTATTTAAAATAACTGTTTAAAAATAATGTTTTCAAACATAGTATTACTTTAAACTAAAATAATATAGAAAATATAATTTGCGTAATAAAACTGTAATTTTGCTTTTGCCAAAATTACAGTTTGTTTTTGTAAATTTTTTTAATGCATTTTTTTATTTAAACGAATGAAAAGAAAAAGGTTAATTATCCAGTTAGAAAGAGATTAATAACCTCTACAAAAGTAACTGGACATTTTTACGTACTGTATATAAATAGCTGCCATCAATAAATCTAATTTTGGTAAATGCGATTTATAGAAATTAAATATATTTTCAATACAAAGAGAAATACGATTCAAAATAATTTCAAGATTATTAATAACACTTCCAGTTTAATGATTTTAAGAAAGATTTTTTCTCAAATTAAGAAACGTTTTTACTTTAACACTTGGTTCAAATAATGCTGTACAAACCAAACTATGTATGAGAGTTTAAAATAAAATCAATAGTATATTTTTTAAGTAAATATGAATCTATACATGAGTAATAATAAGATTAATAATAATAAAAGAAAAAGAAAGAAAGAAAGAAAGAACGATAAATGGTAGGGGAAAGTTTGATAAAACGGGATAGTCGGACAAAACGGGATACGCCGCCTAGGGACCCGGCTAGTACTGCTATCGAGCGGATGACGACAGAAACTTTTTCTGGGCCATCATTACATCATCCTCAGTTCGTCCCGTCACGAGACCACTAGTTGATGGAAAGTTGTAGTTCTTAGAACTTTTTTATTATGTTTTCTTCGCACTTTATTCATTTACGTGTGTTCTTTTCTACATTATTCTGCCTACATATATGGGAATACAATTCCGGTGAATATTACATTTGATTAAGCATTTATTAACGAATATCCTCATGTGTAGTCTATCTAATTTTCCTTTCACATTTAAGCAGTAGCCATGTTTATTTTGAAAAGTGTCGGAGATGGACGAAACGGGACACTTATGAGTTGGATAAAACGGGATACAGTTTTTTATATACATTTCTCAAGGGACATTGTAGGAGTAGACCAGCCAACAAACCTGTCAGGAGACAGCCTACGGACAGACCTACCTGCAATATCCTCAGGGGAGAAAGGATTAGAACTCTCTTGTTATCGACCTAAAGCCTTAGTTTTTAAGAACACAAAACGCGAACGTCAATGTATTCGGCGTCAAGATTTTCAAATTGCGCATGCGTCACGACGCTCTGTTCTGGCAGGGCTGATATCAAGAAGACACTGATTGGAGCGTCGCGGCATCGGAAACGTTGACGTTTGCTTCTTGTGTTCTTAAAAACCAGGGCTTAAGCTACCCTTTTCCATCTCTCCAAAGTTTGTTCTACCTGTACCTCAAGTAAAGGACCTCGCCCAGAAAACAAAGCTGATAAGAGAAAAAAGAAACTGTAGTAATAACATCATCTCCATATAAGAGTGAGTTAGAAATGGAAGAAATAGAAAGGATGATAAAACTACAAGAAAGAACCAATAAAATTAAAGAAAAGGCTGCTAAGAAATCCTTCTGAAAATTCCAAAAAGAAGTTTATAAGAAAAGGAAATGGAAAAGAGGAAGAAAAAGAGCTACCAGGTCCAGCCAAACCTGAAAGTAGGCCTATAAAAGAATCCAAAAGAATCCAAAGAAACCTGAATATATTGTAATACACTCTACGTCGATTCTAAGGCTGGCGAAGGGTGGATACAATAATCTGGATGCCAAGAATGGACTTACGAAGCGTGTTCTAATGCCTTTTCATGCGTCTTTTGTTCTGCTATAGGCCTAAATAAAAGGTCTTCTTTCCCATTTTGTAAATAAAAACATAAAAAACTCTTATTTTAAGTATCTGATTACTGAAGACATTGTTCTTTCAAGTGGACATTTTGCTTTACAGTTTTCTGTCAGTTAATTATGCTTTTCAGTTAGTTTTACACAAAATATTAAACATTGTAATCCCTATCCCGTTTTATCCAACCCAGGTATGCTAAAACGGGATGTGTAAGAGTTTGATAAATACTTTTTTTTACTATTTTATAATAATTACAATTAGTTAAAAATACGTTTTTTGTGTTCTTCAATTTTCAGTTAGTTTTACGCAAAATATTAAACATTGTAATCCCTATCCCGTTTTATCCAACCCAGGAGTGCTAAAACGGGAAGTGTAAGAGTTTGGTAAATACATTTTTTTACTACTTTACAATCATTACAATTAGTTAAAAATATGATTTTTGTGTTCTTCAATAAATGATGCAGTTAAAAAAAAAAAAAAAAAAAAAAAAAAAAAAAAGTGGTTTTCTTCAATATATTTTCCGTAGTAAAAAAAAAATAAGAATGGTATCCCGTTTTGTCCAACTTTTCCCCTACGTAGTCAGTCCTTTTCAAAGAAAATCGTATCGTAGTAAAATCTATCAATAGTATATTTTTTTAATTAAATATGAATCTATACATGAGTAATAATAATAAAAAAAAAAAAGAAAGAAAGAAAGAACGATAAATGGTACGTAGTCAGTCCTTTTCAAAAAAAATCGTAGCATATTACTAACTGGATCACTTATTGATTTTAATAAATACTAAATTGATACATAGACTTCATTTTATCAGTTTGTTGAAAAAAAAATCAATATTATATGTGAATGATTATGTTAACATATTTTCACCAAACTTAATTAAAAAAAAAAAAAAAAAAAAAGGTAAACTAATACATTCAAATTGATTGAGTTTTAAAATAACTATTGGAAATTAAATTTTGTATAAACGTTATCGTTATTACCAAACAATACTTTATAAGTAATTTTGTTTTTTTTTACACTTCAGTTTCACACCTGTTCTTTTATACGATTCAGAAAACATTTTTAATGCTCTAAGAACAATGAGATCAACAGCTTTTTTTGTGTAATCAATTGCTTTTCTGCATCGCATAAGAAAATCGCCATCAGTAAATTAAATTCTTTTAAAAACTATTTTCGAAACTTAATTTCTTTTCAACAGGAAAATAAATGCAATTCCAAAATAATTCCAAGATAATTAAATAAGATCATTGGTATAAAAGTTTGGCTCAAAATTTTTTTTTAGTTATATATATATATATATATTGTTTAAACAGTACTCGACAATCTGAAAAATATATAACTTAAAATTAAATTAAACAGGAATAATTTTAAACGAACCTTAATATAGCTATAAATAAATAAAAAGAAACCTAAATGATCCTGTATATATGTAGCAGGTGCTTGTAAAGTACAGTCGGTAACAAAAGTCTCCGAACACTAGCAAAAATTCCTATATAAAAAAAGTACACTTAATACAGTTTTGTTAAATAAATCCTTGTCGAATCGTGTTCTTAGTCAGTCTAAAAACAGGATTCGACAGGGATTTCTTTAACGAAACTGTATTAAGTGTACTTTTTTTACATAGGAATTTTCGTTAGTGTTCGGAGACTTTTGTTACCGACTGTAAATCTCACCATATTACTGTGCGTGATACATTGTTTTGATTAAACATTTAGTTGAACTTCATTTAATCATGCTGTTATAAAAATGCAACTTATATGAATAATTATTTGCATATGATTTTTAACATTTTTAAGATCATTTTATGTAGAAAATAAAAGACAATTTAAAACACGTAAATTTAGAAATATATTTAATTAAAAGACATATTTATATTAAAATACATTTTCAAAGTTTATAACCTTGATCAACAGAGTACCATCAGGAAATCATTTGTAACAAATTGAATATTTAAAATGCAGCTTTATCTTTCCAAATATATATATATATATATATCACATTTTCAAGTTACAAATACAGTCAAGCTTGATTTATAGTAAATATGAAGATTGCATTCACAGGAGCCGGTCATGGGAGAAATGTCTTGAGTAGATTGGTTGGAGCTTTTTTGGGGTTAAAATGAGGCAACACTTCAGGTCTGAAATTATTGAGGAACTTTCTAGGAGAAGCCATGTGGATGAGAACTAAATAGTTTTAAAACATATTTTCACGTATTTTAGTTTTAAAATAACATTCAGAATGCAGTTTTCAGTAAATGCTATTATTTCTACACCACTTAAATTAACCCTAGATAACTAAACTTAAATCAATGTTACTCTGTAACTAAACATTCGACTCATAGACTACGAATTAAAAACAAGCATTTTTTTTATTTTTTTAATTTTTTTATTTTCTTCAAAGAAATTAGCACGCAACATTAAAAAAAAAAAAGAAAGAAAGAAAGAATAATATAAAAGTATTATAATATTTCAATTAAAAAATAGAAAGGTGATAAAAATTATCGTTTCCACACTTGGCAGATTTTAAAAGTGTGTTCTCCACAAATAACCATTTTGCAGTCGTTGCATACGTATTTTTTCATTTCGCTTTTCTTAGATAAACAGAAAGTACAAATAAATTCTGTATTTGTTTGCCGCACTTTTAGTTGTGTCTTTTGCGTGTTTTTCAATCTTCAAAATATCTTCAATAATTATTTTAATGATCATTCATCTGTTTCTAAAAATTCGAATGTTAGACGACTATTACAGTAAATCTCGAAAGGTAACAAGTGTACAGCCATGATTATCATCTTTGGATAACTTATTTTGTTAGTTATGAAGGTATTGTGAGTGAGGCGGTGTGAGCGCAGTGGGAACTTCTCGAATTCACAAAACTGGCAAGGCGTTGTTAGTCTATTAGGCGAATGTTTAGTGTTCTAGGGTTAAGTAAAATGACTAGTTAAAGTATCACTTGAACTAAAACATGAATTATAGTTTAAAACAAAATTAATAGAAGTATTTTTAATTGAACGTGAATTGAATTTAAAGAATAACTATTTGAATGTAATTTTCAACATTTACAAAACATACATAAAAAAAATAAGAAAATAAGTACATTTAAAATAACGTAAATTCAAAGTAAATTTTAAAAATTAAGTTTATAAGTATGCTATTATTTCTAGCGAAAATATTTTATAAAATAAAATTTACATTACAGTAGTAGTGATTGTATGCTGATTCCTTTAAATAATAATTAAAAAAAAAAAAAAAAAAAAAAAAAAAAAACTAAATACAAATATATTAATAATATAATTTAAGGATATTTTCTCGTGCACCGAATGCATATATGAAATATTTGGAAAAAAAATTGTCGCCATTATTAAATTAAATCCTTATAAGTGTCATTTACAAAATTTAATCACGTTTCAACATGAAAAGGAATACGACTCTGAAATAATTCTAAGAGGATTAAATGAGATCTTTGATACAAAAATTTGGTTAGAGTTTTTATTACTTTAAAAAAGTTCTTTTTTTTTTCTTTAAATCTTTAAATAGATTGAATAATAGTTTACAACATAAAATATAAATAAGAGTTAAAAAAAAAATTAAAATAAGTATTTTTAATTGAAGTTAAATCTACCTCTGGATGAAAATAAAAAGTGCGCTTACTACACCGTTCAGTTGTTTTCCAAGGAAATTTATCACTTAGAATAAATAGTTATTTGTCAGTAAAATTTGGTTGGTTGACTGAGTTTTATGTCGCGCTAGTGCGCAATGGGCAATTGGCGACGGTCTGGGACGTTCTGGTCCCTAGAGGTGGTGCGGAGACATGCTATCACAATTTTGATCCACCACACAGAGGATGACCCACCCGTTTCGGTAACCTCTAGAGTTATAATTTTGATGGGAAAAAGGGGGACATTGCGGACACGACAGAATTTACATGCACCAGCCTCCATTAGTGTACACGACAGTCTTTGTTCGGTTCCAATACCGAACACGCAACTTTGAAACTTTCCAATTGCGAGCCCGGCGTTCTACGGTATTTATCAATAAGACTTCATGCGATCAATGTGTTCCAAAAATGCAAAAATGCAAATTTTATAAATGATAATTTAAACACATTCTTAAAAAAAATCTTTTAAAACATATTTAAAAATTAAAATGCATTTAAAATAATTACATTTTCAATAAATATTATTATTGCTAATAAATATAATGTATAAAACACAGTATAATTTCTGTAGCAGTAATTTTATGCTGGTTTCATGCCGGTTCTTTTAAACAACTAAGAAAATACTTACAATACTCTAAAAACAATAATATTAATATACTTAAAAAAAAAAATGTTTTATGTATTGCTTAAGAATACCGCCATTAGTAAATTAAACTTTTTTTTTTTTTTTTTTTTTTTAATAACCTTCACCAAATTTAATCTATTTTCAAGCGGAAGAAGATTACAATTCCAAAATAATTTTAAGAGGATAAAACAACATCTTTGGTATGAAATTTAGCTAAGAAATTTTTACTACTTTAAGAAAACTTTTTATTTTAACAGGTTCAAATAACAGTATAACAGTTTGAACCTGAATATAATTAGAATGGGAATTATATATATATATATATATATATGTGTGTGTGTGTGTGTGTGAAGCATTAAAATAGGTTCAAAGGGAATTATTTTAAGGGAATGTGAATATACTTATGAATAATATTTCAAAAAATGACACTAAATACCACCAAATACCTCTATAAGTTATTTAAAAAGAAAAATTCATCATATTAATAAATGTATGTTTTATATATTTTGAACAAATTTTTAGTTAAACTTCATATAATAAGTGTGGTCTTAAAGTAGAAATTATAATAATAAATATTTGGACATGAATTTTATAATTCTTAAAAATAAATAAATAAATACATACATTTAAATTTAAAATTACTATTTAATAACATTTGTTTTAAATAAATGTTATTCTTTTTAACTAAAATAATTTATGAAGTCTAATTTATTATACAACTGAAGTAATTTTTTTTTCTTCCAGTTAATTGCCAATTTTTTAAATAGTAAAAAAATAATAATTTATATAACAGTTAAATCAAGAGCCTATTCACATGCAATCGTACATTTTCCTAATTGAAATAAGAATAGAGGCCATAGTTTTTTTTTTTTATTTTTTTTTATAAACTATTTTATTCTTCTTTGAACATGAAAAGGAATGCAACTATAAAATAAGTTTGATTATTAAGAAGTTCTTCGCAATCAGAATTTTGTTGGGAGTACCTTAAAACAGCTAAGCTATTTTTAATTAACATAGTGAAAGTCAAAACACATATGTGCACTTAAAATAAAATACATAGGATTTCTTTTAGAAAATGATGAATTCATGAAGTTGTTAAACAGTCATTTGCAAAAGTTTAAGAACAGTAGCCGATTTTCACAATTTTAACACATTGAATCATTTGCGCAGATAATTGCACCGTCTCAGGCATTGCACCGTCACATTATTGCACCGTGCTGATTGCATCAGACGAATTCTGCTGTTGTAAATAAAAGTGCCCGGAACGTTTATCGCCAGTTGTTTATTGGATTTTGTCGTAGACAGTGTTGTTGTGTAATTATTATAATGAAAAAAAAAACCTTCACTTACTGTTACAATAAGGTCAGAAATATTGACCCCGGCTAAAATTGGATTTTCTGAACGTCAAATGAGTTCGAGAGTAAATGCGAGCAAGACAGCTGAGCATCAAGCGAATAGTAAATTTAAAATTTCGGGAAAATTTGTAGACCTTAAAAGAAGCGGTCGCCTAGAAAATCGAGTGCACGTGATAATCATGTGATAAGGGTGGTCGCACGAGATCCAAGAACCTCCTGCAGTACGATTAGATATTCTCTGACAGCAAAAGGCACCAACGTCAATTCGAGTACTATTTCAAGTGGTTTCGCCAAAGATTTTGGTTTGTCTTCCCATAAACCTGCAAGGAAACCTCGACTGGCTCCGAGTATGCAAAAGAAATTACTCTTGAGGTCCACATTTTTTTCCGAAATTTTAAATTTACTAATATATTGATGCACAACTGTCTTCCTCCTATTTGCCTTTGAACTTATTTGACGTTCAGAAAACCCAATTTTGTGCAGGATCAATATTTCTCACCTTTTTGTAACAGAAAGTGAAGGTTTTTACCCATAATTACATAACAGCACTGTCTACGACAAAATTTAATAAACAACCTGCGATAAACCTGCCGGGCACCTTTATTTATAGCAGCAGGATGCGTCTGAAACAATCAGCACATGAGATGACGCAATAATCAGCACAAATAATGTAATGTGTTAAAATACTGAAAATCGGCAACTGGTCTTGAACTTTTTAAACAGACATTTGACTGTACTTCAATATATTAGAAATAAATTTTGAAAAGATTATTTTTTATAAATGTCACAAATAAAAAATAATTTAAATACAATTTCCTCTCGGACTTTTCCAAAATTTATGCAATCCATTAATAGTGTTCCTATAGAACACATTTCTCTAAAAATAAAGAGATTAATAAGGTAGTTTAAGAACTTTTATTGATGCAGTATATTGTATTTATATGTGATGTAAGAATAGACACTTTCATTAAGTAAAATTCTTAAAAACATTTTCAACAGAAATGAATCTCTTTTCATCACGAAAGGAATTATTCTAAGAGGATTAAATTAGACCATCAGAATTCATATTGAAAACAGTTTAAAATTGGTAAGTTTTTTTTTTTTTTTTTTTTGTAAGAGTTGTAATTTTCTAATGGCGGTTGTCTTAAGCAATTCATAAAATATCGAATTTTCCAAAAATTAATATAATTATTTTTAGAGAATTGTAAGCATTTTCCTAATCATTTAATAGAACCTGCCTGAAACCGAAGTATAAACATAAAACTTCTGCTACAGACAAAATACTGGGTTTTATAATTTACACTTATTAGCAATAATAATATATATTGAAAATTTCGTTATTTTCATTTTCATGCAATCGAATATTTTCATATACAAAATAAGAATAGAGGCCATCATTAAACTATATTTTTATAAATGGTTTTACTCATCTTTCAACATGAAAAGGAATTTGACTGCAAAATAAATTTGATTATCAAAAAACTCTTCACAATCAAAATTTTGTTAGGAGCACTTTAAAACTTTAAAAGGCAGTTTTTATACTGAACGTTTTAAAAAACACATTGTAACACAAGACACATATGTGAATACAATCCAAATGATTTCTTAGAAAATTATAAAATCATGAAGTTGTTATATTTCAATATGTTGCAAATTAATTTTAAAAAGTGCTTTTTTTTTTTTTTTTTTTTTTTTTTTTTCATGTCACAAATAAACAAAAAATAATTTTAAATACATTTCCTTCCCAGGTTTTCCCGAGAATTATGCAATCCATTAATGCTATTACTTTGAAACACATTTCTTTAAAAACAAAGAGATTAATAAGATAATTTAAGGGCTTTTATTGATGTAATGTATTGTAATTATGTGATACGTAAGAATAGACACCTTCATTAAACGAAAGTCTTAAAACAGAAATGAATCTCTTTTCAACACGAAAAGGAATTATTCTAAGAGGATTAAATTAGACCATCAGAATTCAAATATAGCTGGGACAATTTCATCATTATTTTACATTAAATGGTTTAAATAACATTAAAAATACATTTAGCACTTAAAATAAAATCTATAGGATTTTTTCAAAGAATGAACACATTATAAAAGATTTCAACTTCAATATATTACAACTTATTTTAAAATGGTTTATTTGAATTTAGAGGTCTCAAAAATAAACAATAATTTTAAATACATATCTGGTTATTAATTATTCATACACATTCTGATATTTCCCCCAAAATTATGTAATCCATTCATACACCGTTACAATAAAACTACTTTCTCTATAGGCGAAAAGTTATAATATGATAGTTTAAGGACTGAAATGATGCAAAGGATTAAGGACGAAAACTGATGCAATGAAATGGTATTATGCATGATGTAGCATTAGACATTCATCAGTAAATTGAATTCGTTCATTTACATGTATACTTGCATCTAATACAAATTTGATTTAAACATTTTATTTCACTTAAAAGTTGCAAATAAAAAATACTTTAAAATATAGTTTCGTTTATTAAAACGGTAGAATTACTGCATTTAGACGAAAAAGAAGAAAACAATTTTTCTGTTTTATTTCTTTTGGGAACAGATTAAAGAAATACATCAAGTTTAAAAAATATACTCAATGCGAAAGAAAACGAAAAATAAATAAATAAATGCATAAAATGACTGTTGACTCAATGGGAGCGGGGACGTCGCCAGTCGAGCAGTGACAGACAATGGAAAACAGAAGTACTTCATTCTTAGTGAAAAACATTCGAACATTAATACGGAAGTCTAGCCGTAAATTATTCATTAATTGATATATTATTCAAATAAGAAATCGTATTCTCTATTATCTTTATAATTCACTCAAGGCATAAAAAAAATGCCTTTACATGTATTCGACATGGTTTTAAACCTGTGCTAAAATATTTGAAAGATTCTGTTTTTGTTCATAAAATTCTAAAAGAAAATCTCTGATTAAAGTCAAATATAGTAAGCAATAGGATTTCATCCTTTTTTATTTGTGTGGCATAAGCTGTATTTCAAGCGACCACAGGAAATGCAGGAGAGAGGTGAGTTAGCTTTTCCTTAATATTATGCATGCTAAAATCAGTTTCGTTTTGAATTCAAACTGTTGTTTATGCAGATCAAACTTCTTTATACATAATTCTAATTAAATAAACATGTTTTGGTCCGTACTCGAGCCATGAGGCTATCGATGATAAATAAATAAATAATAAAAGATATATATATATATTTAATCTGTATTTGATATTCTTATTCTTATACTTATTCGTAATCATTTATTCTTGAAATGATTTATTTTTTGTTCTTGAATGTTTGTTCTGTAATTCGAAGGCCTATAGTTATGTGTATTTAAACTTATATATTCTAAAATGCCGAAATTATCTAAGCAAGTTTTATTATTTGAAAATTTATGTAAGGAAATCGATAGTTTTAGAGATAGAGTAAAGGGGTGTAGTAAAGATGAACAATCTAAGGTTAAATTATTAAAAACCAAAGTTCAATCGTATGATCATGAAATCGCGGCAATATTTAAAAATTTATCCGCTAAAGAGAATGAGGATTATATGGATATGTATTTGAGATATAAGGGAGTGGTTTTTGATTTACTGGTGGAGTTAGAGGACAAAACAGAAGTAAACGCGTGCGATTCAGATACTCACTCGGAAAATAAAGATGAGAAAAATGGTAAATCGTCTCTTATTAAATTACCGAAATTTGATCTTCCGCGATTTTTTGGTGAAACCGAAAATTGGATTTCTTTTAAAGAAATTTTTAATTCGAAAATTCTACAGAATAATCAATTATCCAAAATTGAAAAACTGCAATATTCACATTCTTCAGTGCGCGGAAACGCAGCTAAATTAATTCGAGGATTCGCTCTAAAAGAGGAAAATTTGGATCAATGTTGGGAAATATTAAATGAAAGATATGAAAATAAAAGACAATTAGCATTGAGTCAAATTAACAAAATATTTTCTATGAAAATTGTAAAAGCAAACAATGCTAAAACTTTACTGGAGTTATTAGATACTTGCAATGAAGCCGTTAGAAATTTAAAAACTTTGGGTTTAGATTCTAATGCGTTAAGCGACTTAATTATAATAAAATTCATGATGGGGAAGTTGGATGAATTGTTAAAACAGAGATGGGAATTAATGTTGGATAGTGACAAATTGCCTGATCTTGACCTTTTTAGGAAATTCGTTAAGCGCGAAGCGCGCGGTGTTGAAAGGATAAAATGTAAACAAGACGTAAAATTCACCAATTCGAAGAAATCAAACAACGTATTGAGTACAATTGTGAAAAATAAAAATACGTGCATTCTTTGTAATGAGCGTCATGCGCTATTTAAATGTCCGACATTTAATTCAAAACCGGTTAAAGAAAGATTGAAATCCGTTGAATTAAATAAGTTATGTCAAAATTGCTTACGCCAAAATCATAGGCTGGAGAATTGTAGGATAAACATTAATTGTAAAAATTGTGCAGAAAAACATCATACCTTACTGCATGTTTATGGTAGAAATTCAAATTCTGAAAGGGCGAATCATGTATCGCCAGACATCTCAGTTTCAAATAGTGCTCAGTTTTATTCTAGTAATGTTTTGTTATCTACAGCACTAATTAAGGTTAAATCAAATAAAGGCAAAAATATGCATTGTAAAGCTTTGATAGATAATGCTAGTCAAAATTCATCAATTACTAAGGAATGTGCTAAGCGACTAAATTTGCCCTTACGGAGCACGTCGCATAGTATAATTGGGATTAATTGTGTTTTAGCAGAAACTGCTCTCAACGAAACAGAATTTAAATTCACTCCGCATTTTTCGTCGGAGTCATTTTCAGTCAGCGCTTTTATAGTTGATAGGGTTACCTCACCTCTCCCTTATTTCCAACTACCGCAACACAATTGGCCACACATACAGGGATTACAACTAGCTGATCCCAATTATTACGTTAGTGGTCCCAACGATATTCTTCTTGGGGCAGAAATAGTCGCCTCAATCTGCAATGGCAGTCCAATTCAAGGGCCAGCTGGAACTCCTACAGCATTCCCCACAAAGCTGGGTTTCCTCCTTTCAGGACGAATAAACAGTTTTCAGTGTAAAAATATCAGTTTAACATGTCATATGACTGTTGATGATGATATCAACAACACTTTAAAACAATTTTTTGACACAGAATCAATTCCAAATGTAGAATCAAAAAAGATAGAAAATGATCCTGTGGAAAATATTTATTTGACAACAACTAAAAGAAATAGTCAGGGAAGATATGTAGTTCATCTACCCTTTAAGCCAGATAAGGCACTAGGTGACAGTAAGTCAGGTGCTATTTCAAGATTTCTTTCCATTGAAAATAAAATTAAAAAGAACCCGCAATTAAAGAGGGAGTATTCGAATTTCATGAACGAACATATATCTTTGGGTCATATGACAAAATTAAATCCAGATAAAATTAATGAAACGCCACATTATTATTTACCGCATCATGCGGTGTTAAATGAAAACTCTGAAACAACAAAATTACGTGTATTATTTGACGCCTCGTTTAAAACAACAAATAACAAATCTTTAAATGACATTTTATATATTGGTCCTAAACTACAGTCAAATATTTTTGACAATTTAGTAAAATTTCGAGCCTACCCTGTAGCGTTCAGTGCAGACATAGCTAAAATGTATCGGCAAATCTTAATTGAAAGGAAACATAGAATCTACCAAAGAATTGTTTGGAGAGAATCTCCCAATGACCAATTATCTTTTTACGAATTGAATACTGTCACCTACGGAACAGCTTGTGCACCCTATTTAGCGTTACGCACGCTTAAGCAATTATGTGAGGATGAAAATCAGAACTTCCCATTAGCAACAGAAATTGCCAAAGACAATTTTTACATCGACGACTTATTGTCAGGGGCACAATCCCTTCAATTAGCAAAAGATAGAATAATGGAGCTGCAGGCTCTAATGCACGCTGGAGGATTTAAACTTAGGAAATGGGCTTGTAGCCATCCAGAAGCGCTCTCTGATATTCCAGAGGAAGAGAAGGCTAATTCGGCCATTCATTTTTTTGAGGATAAAGAAAAAATAAATCAAAGAGTACTAGGAATGCTCTGGGATTTAAGTGATGATACTCTTCAAGTTACAACCTTAGCTGATCAACAATTTAATACAAAAAGACAGTTGCTCTCCGTAATTGCGCAAATTTATGATCCCCTCGGAATTATTTCGCCATCTACTATCATCTTAAAAATCATTCTACAAAAATTGTGGAAGTTGTAATCAACGTGGGATGAGCCTATACCTCCAGATATTTTGAAAGAATGGAAAACTTTTTATAATGAAATTAATGAGTTTAAATCTATATCCATTCCACGCTATGTAGATTCAAATACTAAAAACTGTACAGTTGAACTGCATGGGTTTTGTGATGCCTCTCCGAGGGCGTATGCGGCAGTCGCATATTTAAAGATCATAACTAACACTATTCAGATATATTTAATTGCTTCTAAAACTAGAGTCGCACCCTTAAAGGAAATTACGTTGCCCAAACTAGAATTGTGTGGGGCTGTACTCGTAGCTGAGTTAATTTGCAACATTCAAAAATCCCTTAAAATTACTCATTCGACATACTGGTACACTGACTCTTCTATTGTATTAAACTGGATAAATAACCCTTCAAACAAAGGAAATAGTTTCGTGGCCCATAGAGCCACCAAAATCAGAGCTCTTACTCGATTAGAATCCTGGAGACATATCCCAGGAAAAGAAAACCCGGCCGATTGTGCCACACGCGGATTGTCCCCACCTAAGTTGAAAGCTAGAACTGAGTGGTGGGAAGGGCCAAAATTGCTCCATAGTTTTGAGCTACCACCAAGGTGCACATTACAATCAGTTTCCGTTCAGAAACAAACTCATCACCATCCGACAGTCTCAAGTTCTAAGCCTACACTTTCTAATAACACTTTCATATCACATATCACACAATACTCTAACTATCTAAAACTTTTAAGAATTCTAGCTTATGTACTGAGATTTATCAATAAAATTAAAACCAAATCAAAGGAAAGTGGTTCTTTAAAGGCCATAGAGTTAAATCAAGCGGAAATGTGTCTTGTAAAAATAATTCAAAATGACGAATTTAGTGATGAAATTGACGTACTAAGGAAAGGAAAACTTTTAAAACATTCACACAATCTGTTGGGTCTTGATCCTTTTCTGGATGAAGCGGGCATTCTTCGTGTTGGAGGACGCCTGCGGCACCACCCGTCCCTGCGATTTCAAGAAAAACACCCCATTTTACTGCCGAAAGCAAATCACGTCACTTCCTTGATAATAACATATTATCATCACTTAAGCTCCCATGCTGGTCCCAACTTAGTACTGTCACTCATCAGAAACAAATTCTGGATTCCCCACGGCCGCTCCACGGTTAAGGCAGTGTTAAGAAATTGTGTACTCTGTTTTCGTCTATCAGCTAAGCCAATAATGCAAAAGATGGGGGATCTACCCTCAGAAAGAATCACACCCATTCGTCCCTTTTCGAAAGTTGGTGTCGATTTCGCGGGACCAGTAATGACAAAATGTCAACATAAACGAAAAGCGACTAGTTTTAAATCATATATTGCCCTATTCGTCTGCATGGCTACAAAGGCAGTTCATCTGGAATGTGTGTCAGATCGTTCTACAGAAGCATTTCTCGCAGCCTTGAAACGTTTCATAGGTAGGCGTGGATACCCCTCTGACATATTTTCGGACAATGGCAGAAATTTTGTCGGAGCCCATTCTTACCTAAAACAGCTATTTTCTTTATTCAAAGAAGAAAAATTACAAAATTTTGCTTCCCTACACCAAATAACCTGGCACTTTATTCCCCCGTATGCTCCAAATTTTGGGGGACTCTGGGAAGTGTCGATAAAATTAGCCAAACATCATTTGGTAAAAATCACACAAGGAGCAATTTTAACTTTTGAGGAACTTTCCACGCTTCTATGTCAAATAGAGGCTGTTATAAATTCGCGGCCTCTAACACCATTGTCCAATGCTCCTAATGATTGCGCAGCTTTAACACCAGGACATTTCTTGATTGGATCTGCATTATTAGAATTGCCAGAACTATCGTTAACAAACAATTCTCTTAGTCTTTATTCTAGGTATAAGCTCTTATTGCAGATGAAGGAGACATTCTGGAAGAAGTGGACATCCCAGTACCTGCCAACCTTGCTTCCGAGAGCCAAAAGAAACAACAACAGTCACAACTTTTCTCCAGGGCAGCTAGTTATTCTGAAAAATAAAGCCTCACCTCCACTATAGTGGGATCTCGCACGCGTCATCAAGTTGATTCCCGGAGCTGACGGAACTGAACCTGCGCTAAAATATTTGAAAGATTCTGTTTTTGTTCATAAAATTCTGAAAGAAAATCTCTGATTAAAGTCAAATATAGTAAGCAATCGGATTTCATCCTTTTTTATTTGTGTGGCATAAGCTGTATTTCAAGCGACCACAGGAAATGCAGGAGAGAGGTGAATTAGCTTTTCCTTAATATTATGCATGCTAAAATCAGTTTTGTTTTGAATTCAAACTGTTGTTTATGCAGATCAAACTTCTTTATACATAATTCTAATTAAATCAACTATGACCCTAAGTAAATGTCAAAAGATTAGAGCTTCATATTTTCAGGTGAATAAACTTACTTTTTAACACTTTTTATATAAGGTAAAACAAGGAAAGTTTGCGCAGAATTCAACAAAATGACATAAAATGTACAAATATTACACACACACACACACACATATACATTTTTTTTCCCTAACTTACTGCTATATAACTTTGAATTAATTCGTTTTCTATGCATTTCCATTACTATTTTGCTGTTATGCTATAATCTAAAGTAATAAACGCTAATAAAATCAAAAGGGCTATTTTGCACCATCTCTCCTTACAGGGTAGATGTGATTGCGCACATGGGTAGGTGAGATAGGGTTTAATTATAAACATAATTAAATTGTTAGCAATAAGAATTGCACTTAAATAACAGTGATGCAAGGTTTTCGTAAACAAATGGTTTTGTATTAGGAGGAGGATATCTTTTTAATTTAATAATTAAGGGGGGGGGGATTGAAAAGAAAATTAAAAATAATAAAAAGAAAAAGAAAGAAAAATATTTTAAAGAATCAGAAAAAAAAAAAAAAATATATATATATATATATATATATATATATATACAAGACCAAATAAGACTACAAAATAACATTGAATTACTAGATAACACGTTTAACTTAAAATGAGTACATTCCCTTTTAAATTTGAATGGTTTTATGTTTGCTGATCTAATATGTCGTTGTCCACAATCACAGAATTCATTTATTTAAATGATGGAACTTCAACCGCACCTGCCACAGGTTAACTCGTTTGAGACAGATTGCACACTGTGTGTGCAGTGCATTTCCGAGCAAAAAAGACGGGTAGCACAATCTATTTCAAGTGATACATGACTGGTTCTGTCCACTTTGAAACACAGAATTCGCCTACAGTTTATTATTTCTCAAAGTTTTTTTTTTTTTCTTTTCGCACAAAAAGATTTAAAACACACAACCTAAATTTATCTTGTTTTAAAATATGTTTCTTTCAACTTTAGAAACCTTTGCTGTATTTTAAATTATTTTATTTTATTATTGAAATTTAGGCGATTGCAGTCCTTAAAAATAAATTTTGCAGTTTTATTGATTCTTTTTAAAAAGCTGAGAGTTGTACAAAACTTTAGCACCATAACTAAAAATACTACAAAATTAAAAAGATATAATTTAACAATAAATAATTTGCGATATATTTCTCATAGGTTAACGCTGGCACTCAAAACAAAATTCTACCAGATGTGTGGCTTTTGTCTATCGTTGCCGCTCCTGAACAATGTCCAGTTTTAGATTCTGTAAACGGTTTCATGCGCCCTCTCGAACGTGTTAATTGCCCGGTCACTTGTCAAAGTTGTATCCTAGTACAGTTCTGGACATTTAAGAAACCCATCCTTATTATCTTAACATTAACATTAAGCTGCGTATTCACTCCTGTCCGTTCAAGTTAAAGTGATACCCGAAGTAAACAAATGGGTTACAAAGGTATACCACATTTGTGTCTTTCTCGCGGAAATGGCAACTTTTGTTATTCATGAAAAGAATGTGTTAATATTTATCTTTTAACCCCCCCCCCCCTTCAAACAAAAAATAGCTCGTTAAAGGCCAGTTTCGACTTGGGCTCAAGATCAACGCTCAAAACGTCATTAATCACGCTTCCGACACAAAGAGCCAAATGTCTTGTCATCAGTTGTAGCCCTTTCTTATCAGATCGCGCAGTTAACTCAAAGGAAAGCATGCAAAATTGACAAAGATATCTGCCTCCCGGCCCCTCAATTATCTCAGCAGGGGGTTAGAAACAGCCCGTCCGAAGGCTTTGAGCTCCTGTGAGCTCGGCTCATCAGATCAAAGGATTCTGAATAGAAGCCGCGGAATGAGCGCAAATGGAAACCGGACTAAAAAGATAAAACTATCGCCCACCACTTCTTTTTGTATTTTGGAGTTTACGACAAAAGCTTGTACCTTACAAGACGTACAACAATGAAAGACCCATTAAAGTAAGAAAAAGTGTAAGATAACAGAAAAAGAGGTGGGAAAATTCTAACAAAAAAAGGGGAGAAATGAGTGACCTTGGCTAGCGCCAACAGTGACAGTGACATTATCCATGTCGCCAAACAACATGTAGTTTTGTTTATTCTCTTTATCAGTTTAAGTTGAACAGACTAGTAAAGAATTGATAAATAGTTGAACAGATAGTAAAGAATTTAATGAAATAAATGCGGAATCTCTCCGAAGTAGTAAATGCGCAAACTCCCCCATATCGGTAAAAGAGATTGTGCAGCCTTTTATTCAATAATTATTCGCTTTTGAAGAATTTTGTTTGTGTCCGTATTCTTAGTCTAGGTTGGTAGCTCATGTGAAATCATTTAATTAAAAAAATATTTTGTTCTACTGTCATTCTATAAATATTACTATGAAATGATGCGAAAATTCAAGCATTTATTTTTGAAAATAAGTCAAAATAACTACGTTTTATCTCAGACAATCGACCCAATCAGCATGCAAATTAAAGTAGGCACACTACTTTTGTTGTTGTTTAACTATCTGGAGCAGCAGCGATCGAAAGTTACGCATGTCTTTCTATCCTGTGTATGCACAATCTCTCCTAGCTTTACTTCATTTATACCAACTTGTAAAAGTTTACTTTTTCTTTCCAATCGCATTAAATTAAAAAAAAAAAAATTACAAAACATTAAAAATAAAATAGAGAGAAATCGTGTGAAAAAATTTTTAGGAAATAGCTGCTGAGGAACATAATACAGTTACAACATCTCTTTATATAAAATTCTGCTTTCACAGAATTTTACAGATATTACATAAAAAGCAAAAATCGGCTTCATCATTATTATTATTATTAATAATTATTATTATTAATTATTTATAAATCCTCTTACGTTTTTACAGATATTACGCAATCCCTTGAAGCACTATATTCCGTTGCATTGAAAACAACATTTGCGAATGCAAAATTTGAATTGAATATATATAGAAGCTTGCATTTATATATTATGAACATTATAATAAATGTTGAAATTCACCACATGAAATGTTAAATTTATAGCATTTTTATTAATTTGTATTGTTTGTATTGTTTCATATAAATTACTCACAAACGTATTTATATATAACTATGCATAAATGATTTATTATTACATATTTATTTTTGTTTGGGCGAAAATTTGATTAAAAAGTAATGTTTGCATAAAAAATTATTTTTAAGTTTATTTTAAAAAAATATTCTATATTGATAAAACATGATTTATTTTAAAAATATAAATAACCAATTTTTTTCTTGCTAAAGATTGTGATTATATTTATAAAGATCAATATTTTTCTTAGGGAAAAACAAACATTTCACACTTCATTTTATGAAGTTTTTTAACTTTAAAATCTTTAAATTTTAATCTTTTAAAATCTTTAAAATTTAATTAATCTTTTAATTTTTTTCTTTTTAAAATCTGTATTTAAAATCCCACTGTATGTATAAAATGGTATTGTTTTTCAGAAGATATTTTTAATAGTTCATTTGCAGTATTTATTTATCTTATTTATTTTTTCGTTTTTATTATTTTTACTATTATTCAAATCAGGCATATTTATTTATTTATTTTTTAATTTACTGATATTAGAAACCTCTTTTTCTATCTTGTTCTTGTAATTTAATTTCTATGCTATTGATTTACCTACAATAATTCATTAAGGTTTTAAAAAGTAAATTTATGTTTACAAGAATTTTCTTTCTTTTTTTTTTTTTTTTTTTTAATACACTGCATATATATATGTATATATATATATATATATATATATATATATATGTGTGTGTGTGTGTTTGTGTGTGTGTATGTGTGTGTGTGTGTGTTAAATCAAAATGTTTGTTTTATAAGGAATTATATGTATAAAGAATAAATAAATAAATAAATAAATATATATATTGAAAACCTTTTCAAACATTGAATAGATGAAAACAAGAAACATTGAAAAAGATAAAACAGAAAAATTTAAAAAGAGATTGCGACTATCAAACATCCATAAATGGAAACATACAAATTCATTACGTTTTCAAGGGAGCAGAATGAATGTTGGATGTAAAGTAGGTGTTATTTCTGTGTTGTTGTATGCAAATTGCTAAATATTTACAACAAGCTACCCCCAATAACACCACCAAAAAAGAAAATTAAAACTGAAAAGTTATGAAAACCTTATTAAAATCAAACATTTTGATTCATGCAGCAATATACAGTATTATTAATGAAAATACTAATAAAAATAGTTAAATGAAATACTAGTAATAATTAATAAATCTAAAGTATAACATACATTACACCTGAAAAACTTGTATAAGAAACTTGCACCCATGAACGTAAAACTGGAACACAAGACATACATGTGGCTGTATACAGTTAGATTCACAGTTAATTTTGGAATCGTATTAAATAACTGAACGATTAATTTATTTTTGAATTTGTATTAATCAACTGAACGATAAAGTTGAGTGAACTGTTTGATTTTAATAATTAACCTAAAAGTGATAATTTAAAATTAAATTATATTAAAATTGAGATTAACTTAATGTACGATATTGCATAAACTTCAAAGTGTCATTTTATTGAAACATAGAAATCACACTATTGAGATAGTGACGCCATCTTGTGTAGTTTAGAAAAAGTAATAACCCTTTTTTTTTTTTTTTTTTTTTTTTTTTTTATAATTATAATTATTTATAATGTGTGTGTGCTGAATAAAATCTAATCAAATGCTTTCATGTAAAATTCAATTTAGAGTTAATTTAAGAGCACAATGCAATATGTAATGAAAATTGGGGTGAATTTATAAATTAATTTATTTTTTAAATGTAGATTTGTTATATGTTTCTTTGGACAAATTAACTAAGTTGAATTTCAATAATATAATAATAAAGGAACACAAAGCAATATGTAATTTACTAAACAATTATTTAATATTGAGGTTAATTTACTAAATAACTATTTACTAAATAATTATGTAAAATTGAGGTTAATTATATATATATATATTTTTTTAATGTACATTTGATAAATGTTTCTTTGGACAAATTAAGTTAGTAGAGAGTCAGTAATTTAATATTAAAGTTTACATAATTACAGTTTTTTTATTTTTATTTATATATTTATTTATTTATTTATTTATTTATTTATTTATTTTTATTTATTTTTTACTTATTTTAAATCTATAAAGCAAACACACATATAAATACGCGAGAATCACAATCCCTCCCAACCATCCAGCCTAACAACAACACCCAACCTCCTTAATCAAGCATCTGCCCACCCATCCTCCACATTTTTTATTGTCTTTTATTTTTTATATAATTTTTTTTGATAAAAATGCAAAAATCCACTTTTTTTTTTTTTTTTTTTTTTTTTTTTTTTTATGTAAACACCATAGACAAGGTAAGATGATTAAATCAGAAATATGATTTAATAATTGAATTTACTAGAAATTTTGGATAACCATAAACTCTAGCATGATTACAGATAGATTTAACATTTTTACTTTTATGTTTACTAGAACAAAGATGTTTTATTCTATAGAGGAAGTTAATTAGAATATTTTTATAGATGGTTTTATGTAAACAAGATTTGTAATGAGTAAATAGATTAACTTTAAAAGAAAATTCTTTTCTCTTATCATAAATATCAAAATCTAAACATCCATTTTCATTATAAATTTTTAAATCTAGAAAATTTATTTCATTGTTTATCATATCATGTTTAGTTAATAAAAGACTATGAGGATAATTATCTATGAAGGTGTTCGTATTACTATCATTAAAGTATAAAACTATAATATCATCTATATATCTATAAAACATTAAGTCATTACTAATAGAGAAATTTCTTTCATAATAATAAAGATACAAATCAGATAATAAACTACTAGCTGAACCACCTTGCGGAATACCTTTAATACTTTGGAATATAGTATGATTGTACAGAATAAAATTATTATGTAATATGAAATTTAACAAAGTATTAAAGTAATGAATCGATATTTTTTCTTTAATACTATGTTGGTGTTCATTAAAAAGAATTAACACAGTGTTATGTAAGTCATGAATGTCTATATTATTAAATAAATCATTAAAATCAAATGTACTGATGTTTGTAATATTATTAAAACTTTTTATTCTATTTACAAGTTGAAAACTGTTTTTTACACAATGCTTATTGTCATTGTTTAACGTTAAACTATAAATTTCTTTTAAATGTTTTAATAGAAGATTACAGGCAACAGTATTATATGCATTACAACCTATAGTACCAGTGCGAAATTTAACAGGAGTTTTATGAAATTTTGGAATAATAACTATATATGGATAGTTGAAATTTTTACATTTGATTTTTAATAATTTATGAAAGCTAAGAGTCTTTTTATTATTAATTTCAGTGGTAAAGGTAGTTTTTCTTAAAATTATTACTATTTAAAATAGAGTTGTCAAGGATCTGTTTATAAAACTTTTTACAAATAATGGCATAGTTGTTTGGTGATTTATCTACATAAGTAATAATAAATTTATTTTGTAAAAGACTGATAGATTTATTTAATGTTTGATTTCTTTCATTTTTAATAAATCTAGAATGAATAATAAGCTGATTTTTTAGAATATTTAAAGAATTAATCTTCCAAACATTAAAGTATTCTAAAGGTTTGTTATAATCAATAGCAATTTTATAAATAAATAAATCTAAATCTAGAGAAAACTGACTTAAAATATTATATATGTTACATTTTGTGGAAAGTCTAAATTTAGTGCCATAATTCATAAGTTTATATAAATAAAGATCATTAACAATACTAAGATCTCCAGTAATTATATGTCCATGTGTGGTGTCAACATATTTTTTGTATTTAGGGTCACTACAATAACAAACAGAGGAAGCAGGTGCATTTTTTGAAAAATTATTATAATTAAAAATTTGTCGACCTAAAGTAAGTGGATATTTAAAAGATTTGTAGATATTTACACTTTTAATTGGGAAGACATTAAATTCATTGTTAATAATAGACTGAAAATTGACATGATTAAAAGCAGGATTAGAAAAATTGATTATTAATTAAGAATTATGAGATTTGAAAGAGGGCTTAGTGGAAATTTTAATATTTAATAAACTGGCACGATAATGCAAAATATCAAAAAAAGTGTCAGAGAATTGTCTTGAATAACTGTATTTCTGAAAAATTTTAAAGTAAGTATTAATTAATTGTTTTTTAATTTTGAAAATAAATTTTCGAATTTCTAACCATTTATAATTTAAATCATAAGAAGCTGCAAGTTGATCAATTGAAATTTTAATCATGTCACTGTCAATTTTAGTGTGTGTGTTTTTCCTAAGACCACGTCGACTTCTGTAAGTTTTTTGAAAAGCCATAAAATTTAAACGAGAATAAATATTGTTATATTGATCATATATATATATATATATATATATATATATATATATATATATATATATGTTTATAAAAATGTATTAATTCGCTCTGATACTTCATGGCGAGGGGGAGGTTGTGGTTGTTTATAAATATAAAAATGCATTAAGTTAAAAAAAATAATTAAAAGAAAAGAAAAGAAAAAAATGTGGGCATTATATATTTTTAAATGAGTATTTGGAAAAGAGGCTTTAATTGCAAAATTACAAATTCAAAATAAATAAATAAATAAATAAATAAATAATAATAATAATAATAATAATAATAATAATAATAATAAAAACTTGTATTTTAAATTAAAATAATAGTTTCATTACAAAACAAAAGGAACAAAAAAGAAAAAAAAATCATTTATGAACACGCCAGCAGTGAACATTTAGTGGATCAAAAATAGGGGATAGACCAACATTTTCATGTGCACAAATTTCACATATATTTTTACTGCTGATACCAATATTTTTATGCAAAAATAGTGGGAAAAAATTAACTTGAACATGTCCTAAACAGCCCGCCCGCCCGATTCTCGCTCTTCGATGTCTTTTTCTAGTGAATTTTGTCCTTTTATTACTTCCGGTGTGAGCGTGTTTTTTTTTTTTTTTTTTTTTTTTTTTTTTTTTTTTTAGCACACTTGACATTGTGAGTTTTTTTGCTTTTCTTCCCATGCTGTTTCTATGGGTATTTTAGCTTCTTTTCCCCTCTTTTTCTACACTCTAAAGTGGCGGTGTTTCTGTTTTATTAATACTAATTTGCACAAAAGTAGAAATACTTAATTTCAGTAATTAAAACATAATTTGATAAAATAACAACAACAATAATAATAACTGAACGAACTTTTATTGAATTTTGTGAATACATTAAATTATAACATCTACAAATTAACTACAAATTTTACATGGCTTAAAAAAAAAAAAAAAAAAAAAAAAAAAAAAAAAAAAGAAAACCCTTTTAACATCAGATATATCTATTAAGAAATCACTTTCCCCCCTTAAAAACGGAATTATGTTTTTATGGAAAATTTATATCCCTCACATATTTTCTTTTGAATTTGTTTGTATTTTTTAGTTATTTTTCAGGATCTGTTTACGAAAATCAATGAAATAAAAGAAGAAAAAAGAGAGAGTGAGAGAAATAGAGATTGAAAAATAATATACAAAGAAAAAGATTATCTTTGTGAAACCATGAAAACGAAATAGAAAGGAATTGAAGAACTGCAACCCCACCGTGGAGAATTGCACCCTTCTTTCTGACCCCATACAGCATACCTCCCCCTGAGGGGTGGTCTCGCTTTGTGTTCTCACATCATCTCGATAGACCTTCTTACATTCTTTTGATTTTAGACGGAAGATAGAAGAAAGATCACGTGAATTTTGCATTACAGCACTGCATGTACGAAAAAACTTTCCTGCGGTGGAGAAATGCAGTTCAATAGTTGAGGGAAGAAGTAGAATCAGTAGTTTTTATATTTGCAAATGTATTGTGTAATTTATATCACATAGAAAGAGCGAGCCATTTAAAAGTTTAATTTAAGCTTAATCATAAAAATAAAATTTATTGTTTAATATGTTTTTTTTAGTATATACTGTGTAGATAAACGAAAAATATATTTATATTTTAAGTGGATAAACGTGAAATATAATAGAGAATGCATTTATATTTTAAGTAGGTATTTATTTTTAAATAGATTTATTTTAAAAATACATAAGTTTTAATGTTCATTTTAGTTAAAATATAAAAATAAAATTTTAATATTGTTATATCTACTTGTGTTTTTTAGTTGTCTAATTTTACAAATATTAAAATAATTCACTACTATTTTAATAAAAATGAATTTTCCCCGGTTATTTTAAATTTCATGGCATAATAACATGAATAAAGATATTCAGTAATGGTGGTTTGCGTAATAATAATGCATTTTATGCAGGATACTTTCCTTATTTCAGGTATTGAATTCTTGAATACTTAATAAATAAATAAAATATATGTAAAAGATTTTTAAACCCGTTAACTTTATTCATGTTTAAATATAAAAAGCATAATAATAAAAATAAAAACAGGTTTGATAGACAATAATATTACAATCTGTTAGACTAGATAAATATTGCTTTTCAAACTAAAAATTCAATGTTAAATACATTTATGAAATATATTATATTAATCGTTAGGGTAGTTTAATGTGCAATAATTGATAGTAATAATTCTATTTAATGGTAACATTATGTGAATTATAAATTTAGAGAAAACCTCTTTAGAGAAATTTCTAAAACTTTTTAAAGAAAATTTCTACAAGAAATTCATATTTTGGAATATATGTTCAAAACATTCCATTTCAGATATTAAAATTATCTGTGCTTTAAACCTTGTAAATAATCCAAACATTTCTGTTTAAACATCGAAGACATTAATAATTTTTCAGGTCTTACTTGTTAAGAGAAGTAAAACACTACGTATATATAAAAAAGATGTATATTGGTGCTCTCAAATTTTTTTCACAACTTTATTTCTTATAAATTTAATTATATATGAATTCAGTTTTATATGTAAGTACTAATTTAATAGTTTCGAAGAAAATATTAGTGTGTTATTTTGTAGTTAGTAGCTAAATTGAAAAAAAAAAAAAAATGTCAATTTTAAATAAAATATTTATCACAAAGATGTCAAAAACACGTATTAATTTTTTAGGCAGACTGAAAATATATATCTAAAGGACTAGTATAATACACATTCTATGTATATGTTAAGCACAAAATTATTAAATGGCTTAAGAATATGCACATACGCATTAAAAACAAAAGACTTTCGATAATAATCTGATGTATACATTGTAGCAATTAGAACCATGTTAGTCACTTTGGATATGCTTTCATTAATGTGACAAAAAAAAAAAAAAAAGAAGTTTGAGAATTTTCGTAGCGAAATTTAGAAAGATCAATATATGAGGAACGGAAAAAAAAAAAAAAAAAAAAAAAAAAAAACAGATTTAGGTTGGAATTTTCGAATTCTAGAAAGGTAGGAAATGACGTTTTATCAATATTTGCACCTTATAAATGACATATTTCTGTGTTAAATAAGAGTAGGAGTAAGTAGGTATGCACTAAACGGAAGCGTGAACATAGAAGTTGAGTAAGTAAGAATTGTACAAACGTTGTTCTATTCTATAAAAATAGTAACACACAGAAAAGTATTTCTTGATATAAAATTGTGTCAGACGGACTTTTTTTTTCTTTTTAGTTTATGACACTGCTCAACAAAATGAGAACTATTGATTATGTCTCTTCCGTTTGATGTAGTTTTTGTTGTAGGTTTTAAGGCTGACTAACTACGCTAGTGTCCTAAGATCTATAGGTGGGATGCCCTATGTGGGTGTCTTTCTGAAGGATCTAGTATTTACGTGAGTTTCAGAGAAAACCACTGAAAACTTCGAATTGCTAGGTGGATGAGCGCGACTTGGGATTGAGCTTAGAACTTCCTGTCTACCAGCTTTGAGCTCAGAACCACTCGGCCGCTAGTAGGCCAACTTTTGTTTAAAACTTATCAATGATAACTGCATGAAACACGGATATATTTCTTAAGGTGATAGATGGGTTTCAAAATCGCAAAACTGATTAAAGATAATTGTTTAAATTTTACCAAAATATGAAAATATATAACAGTTGTATTATGTGGCATAAAGGCTTTTTCAATCATTCTATTCTGATTTGTATCCGTTCACATTTCTAAACAAATGTGGAATATCATAACGTTTAAAAGTAAGACATCAAACATCATTTTCTAAAAACTAATTTTTACGTAGATGCATCAAATGTAAAAAAAATCACGTGTCGTATTTTTGTTAAATTTGCATAAAACTCCATTTAATGTTTTTCTACATATATACCTTTGAACAAAACTTAGTTACAATTTTTTACATTTTGTTTGTGAAACTTTAAAATTTTAGATTTTTATTTTATTTTATTTTATTTTATTTTATTTTTATTTTTATTTTATATTATTATTATTATTTATTTATTTATTTATTTATTTATTTATTTATTTTTTGAAAAAAAAAAAAAAAAAAAAAAAAAAAGTCTCTCATAATTATGATTTTAAATCCAACTTTTGGGAAAATTATCTAAAACTACATGAAAAAAAAAAAAAAATAAATAAAAAAATCTGAGTAAAAAAAATAATAAGCCCCAGAAGCATTTCGAATTTTAACGAATTATTATTAATTATAATTATTACCCTAAATCAATCATTATGTGTATGCTGAATTTAATATCTTTTTTCTCATCTACGACTAATATATGAAAGTGTAACTTTTTGTAGCAATAAATTTATAATTGTAGCTCTTTTTTTCTTCTTTTTTCTAATCTTTTGTCACATTAAAATAATTTCTTAATTATAATGATATATTAAAGAAATTTAGCGGAACATCATATCAATATTTAATATTATTATTTATTTTATTTATTTTATTTTATTTTTTTCATTTTCGTTTGCAGATTTTTCTAGCTTTGTCGGAAATATGAAAATATATTTTCAGCATGTGTTGTTATTCAAGCCGAAATACATTGTCACGTAAATAACCATGAGATTGCCATCGGAACTCTTATAATTTACTGCATTGCAAGGTCGAGTTCATTCCCTTCCACCTCAGGTATTTTCATGTACAAAAGATCTCACCTATTATGTGCCTTACCACCCACAGCTTGTTTTGGAACACTTAAATAGCAAATCGAGTATTGTTAATACATTGTGACCAGAAACCAATTCAAAAGTTATGATGTTATCGACCAAACCTGTAAATATAAACTAACAAAAGATGAAAAGGTATTTGTGTATATGCAATAAAAACCGTGTAAAGTAACTAAAGAAATGAAGAATTCCACTCTAAAAAATTCATGCAGTTTAATTTTTCTTCATTGAAAATACATAATGTTTAAAAGTAGAAAGTGCAATAATGCGTTTTACAAATAATTTTGTATGTTTGTAAAAATAGACCATAACGTAATCTTTCTCTCTCTCTCTTTTTTTTTTTTTTTATGTTTTCTAGCATCTTAGTACTTAAATTATAAATGCTAATAACAGAATTACAAGTAATGCCCGTTGGATTACAAAATTGTAAATTATACATATGTAACATTTTCTATTAAATAATTCAATGCAGTTTAGAAAATTAGGTACAACAGTACACAATGCATATACAAGGGCGTCGCTCAGAAAAAAAAAAAAAAATGCAGAGGGTTCAAGCTTTAGTACACCATGTTGAGCGTTAAAATTAATGTATAAATCTATAATTTTCCATAAATCTTTAAATTTTCGGGGAAAGGGTTGAACCCCAAATTCTGCCACATGAGCACAACCTTGCGGTTGTATTTTTATTTTATTTTATTTTTTACCATGTTTTCTTGTAAAATAATGAAAAATGTTGCAAATACCATTTTGCATAACGTTGTCAAAGCAATATAATATACATCACTTTTGTTTTATGTTTAATAATTCAACACTACTAAAACGCACATGAAATATTCTGCGGTCAAAGGCCTAAGATAAGAATTTTTCCTTACATTCCTGTGAAAAAACAAGAAATCCTACTCAGAAAAATCCATAAAGTTCCTGTAACAATGTAAATAATTTGTAGGATAATAATTTTCATCAGCGATATTAAAGAATCTTTAAATATCTTTAATTTTATCATGATAATTGGAAATGGAAATTAGTTTTTTATTTCGATTAAGATATTTTGAAATAATATTTATGCATATTAGTTAACTAATACAGTAAAACCTCTCTAAGTTGGACACCTACGGTTCCAAGAAAATGTGTCCAACTTAGAGAGGTGTCCAACTTATAGGGGTTAGACATAATGTAAATGGATACATTCCGTTCCGAGAAAAAGCGTCCAACTTAGAGGGGTGTCCAACTTGAGAGGTTTCACTGTATGTGTGTTATTCCACTGTATTAAATTAATCACATTAAAACCAAAATTATTTCTTTTATCAAAAATAGTTGTAATCATTTCATTTTCAAAAATATTTATAACTACAAGGAAACATTCAAAAGGTGTCATCTTCAAAAAGTATTGAAAAAAATATATGTGATTCTACTCTTCATAAAACACCAGAAAATGAAAAAAATATCGGCTGAAATTAATTACAGCGACCACAAAAAATTATCAAAATTAAGCATATTTGGCGATTTTGCGCTGTTAGGCGATACGTTTGCTAGCACCGAGATTGCCGTGTACAAACAGAACCGCGAAAATAAAATGTGAAATTGCCAAATATGCTTAATTTTGATAATTTTTTGTGGTCGCAGTAATTATTTTCAGCCGATATTTTTTTCATTTTCTGGTGTTTTATGAAGAGTAGAATCACATATATTTTTTTCAATACTTTTTGAAAATGACACCTTTTGAATGTTTCCTTGTAAGTCCAAGAAATTTGTTTTTAATGGATTAAAATTGGTACTAATTAGTTTTAAGTAAGAAGGATACAAATATGTTTATATTTCAGTATTATTATTATTAATAGTAAATGCAATGAAATCATCAATATATCTATATGTCATAATTTCCTCATTAAGTTTACATTTATTTTCATAAGTATGAAAATACATATTTGCTAAAAAATTACTAGAAACTAATCCCTGTGGAATGCCATTTTATTTTAACCTAATATTTTCCTTTATAATTTATATAATTCTCTTTCAAAACAAAATTGTGTAATTTTTTTATGTTTATTATATTCTATGATATCTTTTAGATTACATTAAATATGAAAAAATTCCAAAGAATTGATCAAGTCATTTATTCTAATATTGTTAAGTAAATCTTCAAAATCCCATGTGTAATCATTACTAACTTTCTTACCTTTCATAAAATTAATCAAATCATAACTATTTTTAAGAATAAGTTTTGGTGAAGTGCATTTTGAATAATTAGTTGTAATTTTTTATTTGTTTAATATTGTAGGTTTTATAAGCATAAGTTACAGTTCTAAATTTTATTGGAATGTTATGAAATCTGGGGAAAATAAAAAGGAAAAGGAAATTAAAATTACTTAGTTTAATTGTAAGTAGCTGGTTTTTATTTTTAATTCTATTAACTAATTATCTTTCTTTTATTTTAGAATGTTCAAATAATATATTATTAGTCATAATTTGTTCTACCATTTTTAAATAATATTTTTTTTTACATACACAAAATTGTTGAATGCTTTAGCTACAAATGTGATGATAAACTTCCTTGTAGTTTTTTTAATACCGTCTTTTATGTCTTTGTTAATATAACTTTTTGAACATTAAATTTAAATTTATCAATTTTATTTTCAACAAAGAAAATCCATTCATTAAATGACATATCATATGCTATTGCAACACTTTTTATAAAATTATCAATATCATTTTTAAACGTATTTTTTTATATTTTTCTATATAACTAGTAACGTTTAACCTATATTTAGTTCCCATTTTCATGAAATTCTTGAGTTTATCATTTTGCAAAACAAAATTTATAAAATCCATATTACCAGTTATAATATGATTACTATGTGTGTCAATAAATTGTTTGTAATTTTCACAAATACATGTTTCAGAAATTCTCTCACTCACACTAATATTATAATTAAATAGTAATTTGCCAATAGGAGTACTATATTTACGAGTATAATCGTTTTAATAATTATGTTTTTAATTGTGAAATATTTATCATTTTTATAATTATGTTTTTAGTTGGAAAATATTTATCATTTTTTCGAGTATATATATATATATGTATATATATATATGTGTGTGTGTGTGTGTGTGATTTTTTTCTTAAAAACGAACATGTGTATGATATAAAATGTGTATGATATTGTTTAGCTAAGCAGCTTTTAGAGCTAGCTTTCTCTGTTTTACGTTTTATTATAATAATCTTTAATTTTATATCATACACATATTCGTTTTTACAATTAACGACCTAGACTGTAGGATTTCTTTACTAACCATTTTTTTCCTTTTATATGTTCGCACAGTTTAAAAGAATTCGCATTTTATGCAATCATGATAGTGATTTAAAAATAGCTCTTAAAATCCTTGCAAATTAACTGTTACGTCTTAACTTTTAACCGAATGTTTCAGTGTTTTTCTCTTTCGATTTGTTCTATTTCAGATCTGTTAGATTTTTATTCTGTTAAAGGTGGTTTTCTGTTTGGTGAGAAGTTGGGGGCTCGGGTTAGTTATTATTAGCTAACTAGCTGGAACCCGTCGAATTCGACGGTCATTTTACTGACTGTAATGTTTCAAAAATCGTCGCATCATTATTTAAATATATTTCAAGTTAAAACATCTAATATAATTTATGATATTTCACTTTAAAAAAGAACTTCGAAAAAAT